>SZYD01001107.1:0-29802 GCA_009363875.1 Mikania micrantha | reverse complement strand
CAGTATTGTTTATAATTTAACAATGTAAATCTACCATCAACATCATAAATTTCTATCTTGTATTTACACAAGATATACAAAATAAATTTGTATAATGATGTCTTCAAAAGTATGCAGGTCCAAAATGCTAAGCCTTCTATCTGAAGTCCTAGTCCAAAAGGAATAACTCCTTAGTTGACCTGTTCGTCACCTGAGAAGTCATGCAAAAATCAAGTCAACACATGGTTAGTGAGTTCATATAGTTTTATGATTTGAAAATGATTTGAAAACCTCTTTTGGTAAAGACCCTAACCTCATTAACTCCACATGTAATATCCACATCGGTATGTTATATATAGGGAATCACGAAGGGTCAAGCCCAGACGCTATCCCACCACATACTAATATGCATATGACACTGTTATTAATGATAATTAAGCATTTTTACCTAACACTTCTGTAGTTGATTATGATTTTGAAACCTGATTTGCCTTTGATCCTCTTGATTTTTGATCGTAGATATAGGATTTCCCAAAAGTCAGTGATAATAGTAAAATGTCAAATATTTAATTAAATAATTAATAAAACTTTAAGTACAACTAAGACATGATGATTGGGCATTATTTGACCCAATCAATTAGACTTAGTTGTGGGTGGTTGTCCAAGTTGTAACCTCTCACACGTGACCCATGTCAGGCATAACTCACAAGGAGTACACCTGAACCCGTCACAGCCTGACCCAATGGTCTTCTGCATCTGAGTGGGACTTTAATGTTTTGCCCGTTACAGCCTGACTCAATGGTCTTCTGCATCTGAGTGGGACTTTAAGGATATCTTATGATTCTTGATCTCTTGATTCTCATGATTTTGACTTTGATATTGATTCCATTTGATCGTTCATGTTATTGCCCGTTACAGCCTGACCCAATGGTCTTCTGCATCTGAGTGGGACTTTATATGTGTGTTACACGTGGTCTTGATTCCTTATACAACTGACATCCACCTTAGGTTGAAGATTAATGATTTCATTAGATCATAATGATTTCATTATTAACATGATTCACACAATTTATGATATCTGATTTCTTGAGTCTCGTGATCTTGATCTTTTGAATTCCCATGATCCACAATGATAGTTAATTTGATTATGATTCTTTGTGCTCAGATCCCACACTGAGTTATGATTTCTTTGAATGTGATCTTTTGACTTTGTTCAATTGATTTCACTTTGAATTTAGATTTCTTGAATTTGAGCTTGATGGACTAAGGGTTGATTTGGAGTTTGAATTTAAGTATTACTCATAAGAGTACTTTAATTAATTTGGACATTTGATCTGTTTAATAATTACCTAGACAGGAGTCTAGGAGTATCAACAAACACATATAATGTAAAACATATATATAAAAATAATAAATAAAGCATTTAAATAAACAGTTTAAATAAACAGTTTACGCATGCTTCTGAGCCCCGCGTTTAAAAACAAAAATGTTTAGAAAAGGGCAATGAACTCACCTGTGTGTTGCTTTGTACTGAATTATCACAAAATGCGCGCTCGTTGTTGTAGCCTAAGTATCTTCGGTTCCTGAGTTGTTTTAAAAGAATTCGAATACGATAAGTACATACGGTAGTTGTCGTAACTAGGGTTTGGTCTCGGTGTGCAACTAAGTGTCCTAGATTACTACTGTTTTTCTATGACTTTATCTAACTTAGTCTAACTTATTACCCCGTAATAAACCCATGTTCTCATATTATTAACTACTAAACCCTAGATAATTAGGGTTTATTTTCATTACTCACAAGTCTTTTACTTAACACATTTTTAAGTTAATAAATTTTAAGTTGAACATTCTAAGTTAAAATCATTTATTTATTTTAATAAAGTTTACAATTTAATTTCTTTTATGAAAGACATAATTAATTTAAGAAAAGTGTAATTACACATGATGGGCTTGAGTTTAGCCCATTGGGCCGACCTTGGGCCCATTATTAGACTTTGATTTCCACTTGGTTTCTTTTCATTGTTTTGATAAATTCGTCTTAGGTAATTCAAGTGAATTACTAAAACTAGTTATGTGTTTCTATAACCCAACTAGATGTTAGGAGGTATTCATGAGAACAACACCACCACCTTAGACTTAAAGTCTTTGTCTCATAATGGAGTTCTAATGTGTTAACCCAAAAGATGATGACTTTGATGTTATATTATGACTTATTCAAACTCCCTTTAATAAAACCCTACTATGGATTTCAATAGATAACTCATTGATAACTAAGATCTTATTGTGAAGAGATTACAAGCCTATCATCATTGTTTAATGAGACTATGTTAGCTTCTTGCTAAGAATCTAAAAAAAAACTCATGCACACACACACTAACACACATGAGCAATTCATGCATGCAATACGTGGGGTCCCATTTTCCTTTAAAACCCTAATATGTGATTCCCCCGTACATTCGGCCGAATAACATGTAGCCAGCTCCGACTGACTGACATATGATTTCGAATGTGTGCTAAGGCCGAATGAGGGCTTAGCTGATCGAATGGGGGCAGGGCCGAATGACTGTGGCCGATCGAATGACCAGTGGCGAAGGTGATGGTTTGAGCGAATGAGAGAGTGGCCGAATGTGATGGTCGAATGAGGGATCGAGCGAATGAGGCTCGTGGTCTGACTAAAGCCATTCGGCGAATGGGGTCTTGGCTCATTCGCTGAGCTGCGACTTGGCCATTCGGCCGTTCGAAAACCCAGGTGCAGCCATGGGGTTTCGAGCTAATCGACCTGGTTTTGCTCCAACACTTGTTCCTACATGATCCTAAGGTGTAGTGTGTTTCCTAGGGTTCGAAATAGGTTAAAGCCGGTTACATGAAGGGGTTCGAAATAGGGTTTCAAAACCCTAGAACCGTGACAAACATCGGATTTTTACCTCGATTCAGATGGATGGAAGCTCCGATCTGTTGTACTTCTACAATCTACAAGGTGTGGTGGTCATTTTTGACACCAAGAACACATGATTTCATCAAGAAATGGGGGAGAAATCTTAGAGAGAGAGTGAGAAAATCTAGAGAGAGAAGGTGACGGTGGTGAGGTTGAAGATGAGAGGATTATGAGAAAAATGAGGGTGTGGAAGCTCATTAAAGGCTTTCAACATACCGGGTGTTCGGTCTCACTCGGTTTCGCGTAAAGATGTCTGTTCCTCGTCGTTTTCGTTACGAAATGATTCGGTTTTAAAATAGAAGTCCTAAAATTTATTTTAGGTTGTGATTCCTAATAAATTAACTAATATCTTTTCATTATTTAAATTTCAAAATATTTATTTAATGTTTAAATCAAATCGCGCGGTCATCGCGCGTATTTGTTCGAATCGTCACCCGACCAAACACGACGATAACTACTTTTCAATATTGTTTTCTAATTATTGAATATCATTCAGAACGTTAAACTTTCAGATTTATTCGTACAGATCGTCACCTATACGAATAATCTGTCGGTTTAGCACTCACGTAACGACATTCGTGTTGTTTTGTTCTGTAAAGCCTCACTTACGTTTATACATAATAAAATCCTAACAAATAAATCAAATGATGGTTCTGTGTTGCCAGATAATTATCCGACTCAAGAACCATTGTTCTGAACTTGTTTTCTCTGAAATGATTATGAATTCGCTGTTTTGATAACATGAAATGATACTGAAACCTGATATGAATATGAAATACACTGAATTACATGAAATTTGTACCTGATTACTGTTCATGTACTGTATATGATCACTGTTCCGGTGACGTTTCCGGCACTGATGTTACAGTCTCCCCTTGTTAGAGAAATTTCGTCCCGAAATTTAAAAGTCATTATCGGGTACAGCTTCCTCTTCAAACAGTTGGGGATGACTTAACTTCATGTGATCTTCGCATTTCCAAGTAACTTGAGTCTGCGCTTTGAGTTCCATTGAACCTTTACAATTTGAATACGGCTTCGCCTCGGTTGTTTAACATTGCGATCAATAATCTCTAAAGGTTCTTCAGTAAAGTGTAACTGATCATCAACTTGAATTTCCTAAACTGGAATGACGAGTGATTCGTCAGCAAGGCATTTCTTTAAATTCGAGACATGAAACATGTCACGCACACTACTGAGTTTCTCTGGTAGTCTCAGTCTGTACGCTACAGGACCAATACGTTCAATAATTTTTGAACGGTCCTACGTATCATGGTGCTAACTTGCCTTTCTTTCTAAAACGTACTACACCTTTCCATGGGGAAACCTCCAACATGACACGGTCTCCCACTTGGAATTCCAACGGCTTTCGTCGTTTATCGGCGTAGCTAATCTGTCCGCTTCTTGTATCTTGCAATCTTTGTTGAATCTGAGCAAACTTATCAGTGGTTTCCTGAATAAGTTCTGGCCTAGTTATACGGTTATCTCCCACTTCAATCCAACAGATCGGTGTCTCGACCATAGAGAGCCTCGAACGGTGCACCTTCGATGCTACTGGGGTAACTGTTGTTGTAGGAGAATTTAAATCAGTGGCAAATGAGAATCCCAATTCCCACCGAATTTCAAAACACAGATTCTTAACATGTCCTCTAGGGTTTGAATAGTACGTTAGCTTTGACCATCCGTTTGCGGGTGGTAAGCTGTACTCAGATTGAACTATGTCCCTAAAGATTTCTGCAGTGATTGCCAGAACCTTGATGTAAATCTGCTGTCTCAATCAGAAATAATAGACAATGGCACACCATGGCGTACCACTATCTCGTTGATGTAAAATCTTGCCAGTTTATCCATGGTGAAGTTCTCACGCATGGGCAAGAAATGAGCAGATTTTGTTAAACGATCAATGATTACCCAAATTGTATCATGACCACTGGGAGTGCGGGGTAGCTTGGTAACGAAATCCATAGCTATTTGTTCCCACTTCCAGAGCAGAATCTCAGGCTGTTCCAGTAACCCTGACGGTTTCTGGTGTTCCGCCTTTACTCTTGCACACGTAAGACATCTACTGACATACTCGGCTATGTCCTTCTTTATTCACGGCCACCAAATAAGGTCTCTGTAGACCTCTTTATATTTTATCATCGACTGAATGTACTGATTATCTGGTTCGTGTGCTTTCTCACAAATAAGTCTTCTTGATTTATCTACCGCCGGAATCCACCCACTATTTGGTAGTAGGTGTTTTATCCAGCTTACCTTAAACTGTCACTATGTTCTACCATCTGAAACACTCCTTAAAGTTTTCATAGGTGACTCTGACGACTCTGAATCTTGATCATCTGATTAAGATCCTTAAGTCACATGGTGAATTATTAGGTTATTTGATATAACCGTATACGTACTTCACCATCTGTTTGATCTATCCTCAACTGTGAAAGTGGACTTTATACATCGGGGAGGTCTACCTAAGATATGGTAGTACTATTGGAATAAAGGAAATGATTTACCTTTTAAGTAATCCTATACTCATCCGTGAGATGATGTATATTTACTTTACTTCTATCCGAAAGTCATGTGACTTACGGAACCCATTGTAACTATTGTTCCAACTGTTACTTATTCTCATCCTAAATTCGCTCTTGAAGAATTTAACATAGAGTTGTTCTCCCGTTAACAACTCCAGAATATCCCTGAAATGTCGTTCGCGTTCTGTATTGCTATTAGAATAAATTAGTATGTCATCCCTAATGATAATGACAAACTAATCCAGATACGGTTTGTACACGCGGTTCATGAGGTCCACAAAAACCATAGGTGCATTTTTCTATCCAAAAAGCATCACCATAACCTGGAATGCCCATATTTCTTTCGGGATATTATCTCTGACATATCTTCATCTTGCATTCACAACTGATTTCCCTTGATCTACTTATTTGATCTAGATAAGAACCTAGCACAGTTTTCACATCTACCTTTCCTAACATCCTAGGGCCGGAGTCCTCTAATTTCAGTAACTCAAATTCTAGGAGGTCTGAGTAGAAAATAAAAATTTACACGCCAGTTTTGAACATCTTGAATTTCTATAAACTTCTAGTGTTCAATTCAATTAAGGTTCTATTTCTAACTACATTATTTAGGCTGTAATTAAAATTTACTCTAACTTAATTTACTCATTTAACATTTACTTAACCTAGAAATTTCTTAAGTCATGATTTCGATTATCTTTCTGGCACTGAATTTGTCTACAACTATCTTAAATTTATTGTTTCTAGAATTACGACAGACTATGCAGTTCTGATTAATACACTAATAAATAATTTAATGTATCAAGCTGAGATTTGCATACCTATGGGGTCATCAGACTCCGAGTGTTCCCCAGGAGTCGGTAAAACGAGTAGTTCCTCGGTGACTGCTGGGTCTGCTGGAGGCATTTTCCTAGGGCATTTCCTCGCGAAATGTCCGTGCATTCCGCACGTGTAGCAGTTGTTGTTATGTTGAGAGGAAGTAGAGGTGCTCGGTTTTTGTTTCTGTTTCCTGGTCGAATTTAACCGACACTGTTGGATCCAGTGTCCCATCTCTCCACAGTGCGTGCATTGTACACATGAGAGTTCAGCTCGATGATGGTGGTGACAAACCGAATAGAGGGGAGCTTTTCCCTTAGATTGTGCAGGATTGGGGGAAGATATCCTCACGGGGCAGTCTCGTGAAATGTGTTCGGACAGTCCGCACACATAGCAATCTTTTCTGTATCGAGGAAGAGGATATGTAGTGTTTCCAGGATTTTGGTTATGAGTCAGGGGATTATTACAGTCACGACTCCAGTGTCCCTTTTCCCCACAGTTCAGACAATGTTTGCACAGTTTACCCTTAGCATGGTGGAGACCGCACGTGGCACATAAAGGAAATTTGCCAGCATAACACTTATGACCCTCTGACTCCGGAGCAACGGCCATATGACAAAGAGGAATGGCCTCAGTGTAGATTACAAGGTCTCTTGATTTTTCAGGACGACACCTTTTTCGCTTCTTGCTTGACTCTCCTGTTTCCGATTTCTTCTGCTCTGTAGAAAGTAGTGGGAAGATCTTAGCAAACTCCTCACTGTTCCTGATCTGGGTGATGATTCCTGGAAGAATCGCCACCAACTGTTCAGTGATTAGGGTTGCAAATGCCTCGAATGCTGGGTCCGTCTTTTGCGAAGGTGGAGGCGGTAATGGTGGTCTTCTTGGTGACATTCTAATCATAACCAATATAGTATTGGTTAGTGCAATGATCGAATGCAGAAGACACAATGCAAGCATATTCCTAATTCCTATGTCCTCTACATGTAAGGTCCCTAGGTTATAGTCTAGGCCAAACCGTTTAAATAAATGACCTATATTTCTCTATAACCATGGCTTTGATACCAATCTGTCACACCCCGAGCCGGCGGGATAGGATCGGTTGTCCCGGCGGGCGGAAGGTTCCCGGGGCGCGATATCATGAGTGATAATCGTGATGATCAGATTGTTTACATTGCACATGATATAAATGAGAAATGCTAAATATAATAGAATTACAAAGTTAAATTACATCAGTATTGTTTATAATTTAACAATGTAAATCTACCATCAACATCATAAATTTCTATCTTGTATTTACACAAGATATACAAAATAAATTTGTATAATGATGTCTTCAAAAGTATGCAGGTCCAAAATGCTAAGCCTTCTATCTGAAGTCCTAGTCCAAAAGGAATAACTCCTTAGTTGACCTGTTCGTCACCTGAGAAGTCATGCAAAAATCAAGTCAACACATGGTTAGTGAGTTCATATAGTTTTATGATTTGAAAATGATTTGAAAACCTCTTTTGGTAAAGACCCTAACCTCATTAACTCCACATGTAATATCCACATCGGTATGCTTATATATAGGGAATCACGAAAGGGTCAAGCCCAGACGCTATCCCACCACATACTAATATGCATATGACACTGTTATTAATGATAATTAAGCATTTTTACCTAACACTTCTGTAGTTGATTATGATTTTGAAACCTGATTTGCCTTTGATCCTCTTGATTTTTGATCGTAGATATAGGATTTCCCAAAAGTCAGTGATAATAGTAAAATGTCAAATATTTAATTAAATAATTAAATAAAACATTTAAGTACAACTAAGACATGATGATTGGGCATTATTTGACCCAATCAATTAGACTTAGTTGTGGGTGGTTGTCCAGTTGTAACCTCTCACACGTGACCCATGTCAGGCATAACTCACAAGGAGTACACCTGAACTGAGCGGGATTTTAATGTTTTGCCCGTTACAGCCTGACCCAATGGTCTTCTGCATCTGAGTGGGACTTTAATGTTTTGCCCGTTACAGCCTGACTCAATGGTCTTCTGCATCTGAGTGGGACTTTAAGGATATCCTATGATTCTTGATCTCTTGATTCTCATGATTTTGACTTTGATATTGATTCCATTTGATCGTTATTGTTATTGCCCGTTACAGCCTGACCCAATGGTCTTCTGCATCTGAGTGGGACTTTATATGTGTGCTACACGTGGTCTTGATTCCTTATACAACTGACATCCACCTTAGGTTGAAGATTAATGATTTCATTAGATCATAATGATTTCATTATTAACATGATTCACACACATTTATAATATCTGATTTCTTGAGTCTCGTGATCTTTATCTTTTGAATTCCCATGATCCACAATGATAGTTAATTTGATTATGATTCTTTGTGCTCAGATCCCACACTGAGTTATGATTTCTTTGAATGTGATCTTTTGACTTTGTTCAATTGATTTCACTTTGAATTTAGATTTCTTGAATTTGAGCTTGATGGACTAAGGGTTGATTTGGAGTTTGAATTTAAAGTATTACTCATAAGAGTACTTTAATTAATTTGGACATTTGATCTGTTTAATAATTACCTAGACAGGAGTCTAGGAGTATCAACAAACATATATATGTAAAACATATAATAAATAAAAGCATTTAAATAAACAGTTTAAATAAAACAGTTTACGCATGCTTCTCAGCCCCGCGTTTAAAAACAAAAATGTTTAGAAAAGGGGCAATGAACTCACCTGTGTTGCTTTGTACTGAATTATCACAAAATGCGCGCTCGTTGTTGTAGCCTAAGTATCTTCGGTTCCTGAGTTGTTTTAAAAGAATTCGAATACGATAAGTACATACGGTAGTTGTCGTAACTAGGGTTTGGTCTCGGTGTGCAACTAAGTGTCCTAGATTACTACTGTTTTTCTATGACTTTATCTAACTTAGTCTAACTTATTACCCCGTAATAAACCCATGTTCTCATATTATTAACTACTAAACCCTAGATAATTAGGGTTTATTTTCATTACTCACAAGTCTTTTACTTAACACATTTTTAAGTTAATAAATTTTAAGTTGAACATTCTAAGTTAAAATCATTTATTTATTTTAATAAAGTTTACAATTTAATTTCTTTTATGAAAGACATAATTAATTTAAGAAAAGTGTAATTACACATGATGGGCTTGAGTTTAGCCCATTGGGCCGACCTTGGGCCCATTATTAGACTTTGATTTCCACTTGGTTTCTTTTCATTGTTTTGATAAATTCGTCTTAGGTAATTCAAGTGAATTACTAAAACTAGTTATGTGTTTCTATAACTCAACTAGATGTTAGGAGGTATTCATGAGAACAACACCACCACCTTAGACTTAAAGTCTTTGTCTCATAATGGAGTTCTAATGTGTTAACCCCCAAAAGATGATGACTTTGATGTTATATTATGACTTATTCAAACTCCCTTTAATAAAACCCTACTATGGATTTCAATAGATAACTCATTGATAACTAAGATCTTATTGTGAAGAGATTACAAGCCTATCATCATTGTTTAATGAGACTATGTTAGCTTCTTGCTAAGAATCTAAAAAAAAACTCATGCACACACACACTAACACACATGAGCAATTCATGCATGCAATACGTGGGGTCCCATTTTCCTTTAAAACCCTAATATGTGATTCCCCCGTACATTCGGCCGAATAACATGTAGCCAGCTCCGACTGACTGACATATGATTTCGAATGTGTGCTAAGGCCGAATGAGGGCTTAGCTGATCGAATGGGGGCAGGGCCGAATGACTGTGCCCGATCGAATGACCAGTGGCGAATGTGATGGTTTTAGCGAATGAGAGAGTGGCCGAATGTGATGGTCGAATGAGGGATCGAGCGAATGAGGCTCGTGGTCCGACTAAAGCCATTCGGCGAATGGGGTCTTGGCTCATTCGCTGAGCTGCGACTTGGCCATTCGGCCGTTCGAAAAACCCAGGTGCACCCATGGGGTTTCGAGCTAATCGACCTGGTTTTGCTCCAACACTTGTTCCTACATGATCCTAAGGTGTTGTAGTGTGTTTCCTAGGGTTCGAAATAGGTTAAAGCCGGTTACATGAAGGGGTTCGAAATAGGGTTTTCAAAACCCTAGAACCGTGACAAACATCGGATTTTTACCTCGATTCGGATGGGTGGAAGCTCCGATCTGTTGTACTTCTACAATCTACAAGGTGTGGTGGTCATTTTGACACCAAGAACACATGATTTCATCAAGAAATGGGGGAGAAATCTTAGAGAGAGAGTGAGAAAATCTAGAGAGAGAAGGTGACGGTGGTGAGGTTGAAGATGAGAGGATTATGAGAAAAATGAGGGTGTGGAAGCCTCATTAAAGGCTTTCAACATACCCGGGTGTTCGGTCTCACTCGGTTTCGCGTAAAGATGTCTGTTCCTCGTCGTTTTCGTTACGAAATGATTCGGTTTTAAAATAGAAGTCCTAAAATTTATTTTAGGTTGTGATTCCTAATAAATTAACTAATATCTTTTCATTATTTAAATTTCAAAATATTTATTTAATGTTTAAATCAAATCGCGCGGTCATCGCGCGTATTTGTTCGAATCGTCACCCGACCAAACACGACGATAACTACACTTTTCAATATTGTTTTCTAATTATTGAATATCATTCAGAACGTTAAACTTTCAGATTTATTCGTACACATCGTCACCTATACGAATAATCTGTCGGTTTAGCACTCACGTAACGACATTCGTGTTGTTTTGTTCTGTAAAGCCTCACTTACGTTTATACATAATAAAATCCTAACAAATAAATCAAATGATGGTTCTGTGTTGCCAGATAATTATCCGACTCAAGAACCATTGTTCTGAACTTGTTTTCTCTGAAATGATTATGAATTCGCTGTTTTGATAACATGAAATGATACTGAAACCTGATATGAATATGAAATACACTGAATTACATGAAATTTGTACCTGATTACTGTTCATGTACTGTATATGATCACTGTTCCGGTGACGTTTCCGGCACTGATGTTACACTATGGGCCGATTACTTTCTGTTGTGGGTTGTTATTGGGCCTGAATACCCATACTGGGCTGTAACTAGGAAATGGGTCAAGAAAATGGAGTTGGGCCGAAGGCCATAACGTGGCTGAACAAAGCTACTGGACCAAAATCATAGAAATCCTTTGGGCCATTGAAAATTTTGGGCTGTGAGGTGGCTGGCCGAATGTTCTATGCTGGATCACATGAGGTCGACCGGTTTCACCAAGGTAGCAGCGAACCCTTGTACTAGTTGAGTCAAGGTTCGGCTAAAGAGAGCATATGGTTCGTAGGGCATGTAGAGGGTTCGGGAACAGTAAAATGGTTCGGCTGTGACAAGGTTCGCTAAATGGTCAGATGGTTCGGCTGCTCCTATGTTGCACAGGTTCGTTCCCAGCCAACATGGTTCGTCACAGGTCGTTCTAAGGTTCGTGAACACCAGCAGGTTCGGCCGGGGTTCGGTGGCACCTAACGAAGGTTCGTGCATGTTAGGCCAAGGGTTCGTTCAGCATGTCGAGGGTTCGGCCAGGTGCATGATGGTTCGGCCTTCCCATGTTCTGGCGAACCTGTGTTCAGCCTCATCACTTCCATCGATCTGGTTGTGGTTGTAAGGCTGTGCTCACGCTAATGGTGTCCCCAGGGAGGTTGTCGAGGGTGTTGGTGGTGCGTGTGAGGACTCTAACCGGTTAACCCTTGGGTCGAACACACATACACACACAAAAACCCTAATTCCCGATTATTCAAGTTCAAATACCTTGAGATTTATACTTTCATGTAGAGCTCGTCAAGGGCTTCGCGTGGGCGCAAGAATCACTCGAAGCGGTTGAGATATGAGCAAGTTATGGTGGATTGAAGGTGGTTTGGTGGTGGTGAATGTGGTGGCCGGGAAAGTGAAAGAGAGAGAGAGTATTTGGATGAAAATGAAAGAAACTCTTTCATTTAGGGTTTTTATACCCTATGTGGTGTTCGGGTTCGTTTCGGTTGCTCGGTTCGCGTTTTCGTCGCGTAACCGGAAAATTACGCGTAATTTATAATAAATAAATAAAGACTTTAATTTAATTAATTTGATGAGTTTCAAAATTGTAAAAATGTTAATTATTTTATTTAATTATATTATTTTCGTTCGTGTCGTGTTTTAGTTTTCGTTTCGTCGAATCGCGTCACCATCGCGCGTATTCGTTCGAATCGTCATTCGAACGAACACGACGATGGTTTTGCTTTCCGACTTTTGTTTTCTACTTGACAGTCATCATTTCAGAACGTTAAACTCACAGATATGTTTGTGTGAATCGTCACCCACGCAAACACACTGTCAGTTCGTTATTCTGAAACAACACTGTAACTTATGTTTGAATTGTGTTTCCTCACTGTCGGACTCAACTAACATCCTGTTTTCACATACTTTTCACATTGAATTGTCGGCCATCTGATTCCTGTCATCTATGGATATCAGATCGCAACCGATTTGTTTCTGTTAATTGTTTAAAAACTGTTGTTTCACATGATTTGTTGTGTTAACTGTAATTAAGTTTTCACTTAATAAACAAAACTAATGTTTCAAATGTACGTTGTACTTAATGTATCTAAGTTTACACAAAAATACGTACAACGATTTCTTGTATTTAAAAATCTGTTAATACAAACACTGTTTACACACATGTACGTACACATAGTTACTGTAGAAAGTACACGCACCGTACGGACTTGCCGGCCGGTCAGGTACTAGTTGTCACAGTCTCCCCTTGTTAAAGAAATTTCGTCCCGAAATTTAAGCATAAAGGTCGGGCTTTATTTCTCGAACAAGTAAGGATACTTACCTTTCATGTTGTCCTCGCACTCCCAAGTAAATTTTGGTCCATGCTTGGAGTTCCATCGAACCTTTACAATAGGGATACGGCTACGTTTCAGTTTCTTAACTTCACGTTCCATAATCTCTACAGGTTCTTCAATGAAGTGTAGTTGCTCATCAACTTGTATTTCCTCCAATGGTATGATCAATGGCTCGTCTGCTAAGCACCTCTTGAGATTTGATACCTGAAACACATCGTGTACCCCACTGAGTTCATCAGGGAGTCTGAGTCTGTATGCCACAGGACCTATGCGTTGAGTAATCTCAAACGGTCTGACATACCTAGGTGCTAGTTTGCCTTTAGCCCCAAAACGAACTACGCCTTTCCATGGGGACACTTTCAACATGACTCGGTCACCCACATCGAATTCCAAAGGCTTACGCCTTTTGTCGGTGTAACTCTTCTGGCGGCTACGTGTTGCTTGAAGTCTCTGCTGTATCTGGGCAATCTTATCAGTAGTTTCCTGAGTAAGCTCAGGCCCAGTTATTCTGTTGTCTCCCACTTTGGTCCAACAAATTGGAGACCGACATTTTCTACCATAAAGTGCTTCAAATGGAGCACATCCGATGCTGCTGTGGTAGCTATTGTTGTAGGAGAACTCAATGAGTGGTAAGTGTGTGTCCCAACTTCCACCGAAGTCTAGAATGCATGTTCTCAACATATCCTCTAGGGTTTGAATGGTGCGCTCGCTTTGTCCATCCGTTTGTGGATGATAAGCAGTGCTCAAGTTAACACTTGTCCCTAAGGATTGTTGCAATGATTGCCAGAACCGCGAAGTAAATCGACTGTCCCGGTCAGAAATAATAGATAAGGGCACACCATGCCTCACTACTATTTCATCAATGTATAGTCTCGCTAGTTTCTCCATCTTGTAAGTCTCCCTGATCCGTAAGAAGTGTGCGGACTTGGTCAACCTATCAATGATGACCCAAATAGAATCATATCCACTAGAAGTGCGGGGCAGCTTGGTAATGAAATCCATAGCTATTTGCTCCCACTTCCATTGTCGTATCTCTGGTTGTTCCAGCAAACCCGAGGGTTTCTGGTGTTCTGCTTTGACCTTGGCACATGTAATACATTTGCCAACATAAGTGGCAATGTCTTTCTTCATACCCAGCCACCAATAAAATGACCTAAGATCTTGGTACATCTTATCGGCACCAGGATGAACTGAGTAACGTGTTTTGTGTGCCTCATCACGTATAAGTGTCTGAAGTTCATCTACTGCTGGAATCCAGACACGATCCAGATAATAGATAACTCCATCTTGTTTTGTTTTGAAATGTTTATTGGTTCCACAATCGAGCTCGTGTTTTAGATTGTCTCTTGCCACTGATTCTTGTTGTGCTTGTAAAATATGATCTTTCAAACTAGTTTGCACACTCATTCCCATTGCACGAACGCGTAAGGGTTTGACTCTTTCCTTCCGGCTCAAAGCATCTGCAACAACATTTGCTTTGCCCGGATGGTATTTGATCACACAATAGTAATCGTTCAGGAGCTCAACCCAACGTCTCTGTCTCATGTTAAGCTCCTTCTGATCAAATATGTGCTGTAAACTCTTGTGATCTGTGAAGATAATGCATTTGGTACCATACAGGTAATGTCTCCAAATCATTAATGCAAAGACAACCGCTCCCAGTTCAAGATCGTGTGTCGTGTAATTCTTCTCGTGTACCTTCAGCTGTCGTGAGGCATAAGCAATGACTTTGTCTCGTTGCATCAAAACACATCCGAGTCCCTGATGGGAAGCATCACAGTAAACTACAAAGTCATCATTGCCTTCTGGGAGTGTTAAGATTGGAGCATTGCACAATCTTTGTTTCAGTGTCTGGAATGCCTCTTCTTGTTTCTGGGTCCACACAAAAGGTTCAGACTTCTGTGTGAGCTTGGTGAGAGGCAAGGCTATCTTAGAAAAATTCGAAATGAATCTCCTGTAATAACCTGCCAATCCCAAGAATGATCTGATCTCCGTCGGTGTTGTAGGCACATCCCAGTTCTTGATTGCTTCTATCTTGGCAGGATCCACATTAATACCATCACTGTTAATCACGTGACCCAAGAACTGGACTTCACTTAACCAAAATTCGCACTTGGAGAATTTGGCATAAAGTCGTTCTTCTTTCAGAAGCTCCAAAACTGTCTTGAGGTGTTGCTCATGTTCTTTCTTGTTCTTTGAATAAATCAGTATATCATCAATGAAGACGATAACAAACTGATCTAGATACGGCTTGCACACCCGGTTCATCAAATCCATGAACACAGCCAGTGCGTTCGTCAATCCGAATGGCATCACCATGAATTCGTAATGGCCATATCGGGTACGAAAGGCCGTCTTTGGTATGTCTTCTTCTTGAATCCGGAGCTGATGATAACCTGATCTCAGGTCTATCTTTGAAAAGTACTGTGCTCCCTGTAATTGATCAAACAAATCATCAATCCTCGGTAACGGGTACCGATTCTTGATGGTGAGTTTGTTGAGTTCTCGATAATCAATGCACATCCTGAAAGTTCCATCCTTCTTTTTAACAAAAAGAACCGGAGCTCCCCACGGGGAAAAGCTCGGTCGGATGAATCCTTTATCGAGTAGCTCTTGTAACTGATTAGACAACTCCTGCATTTCAGATGGTGCAAGTCTATAAGGAGACTTAGCTACAGGAGTTGCTCCCGGAATCAAATCGATTCGGAACTGCACCGATCTCTCGGGTGGCGGTCCCGGTAAGTCATCCGGAAATACTTCTGCAAAGTCTCTCACAACTGGTACATCTTGAATCTTGATCGCCTTCTTTTCTTTCTGAATCACGTGAGCTAGAAATGCAACGCATTGTGTTCGTAAGTACTTGCGAGCCTTCATGCACGATATTATCTTGACACTGCGTTTCGCTTGGTCTCCACGAATCTCCAAGACCTCATTGTTCTCCATTGGAATGCGTAGTAGCTTATCAGAACAGATGAACTCAACTCTATCAAGAGATAGCCAATCCATTCCGATGATGATGTCGAAACTGCCCAGCTCCATCGGTATCAAGTCGATGGAAAATGTATGATCGCCAAGTGTTAGTGGGCAAATCCTAAATATAGTGTCTACGGTGATCAGTTTGCCGTTTGCTATCTCAATAGTGTAAGGGGAGTCTAACAATTCCGTATCATAATTAAGATGGCATGCAAAATCAGATGAAATGAAACTCTGATCCGCACCAGTGTCAAATAATATGGATGCATAAAAGTCAGATAAGAGAAATGTACCCGTAATGACATTCGGAACCTGTCGAGCAGCAGCAGCTCCTATTTGAAAGGCTCTTCCTCGCGGTGCTTGAGCCCCTTGTTGATTCCTCTTGGGACAATCCCGAGAGAAATGTCCTGGTTTGCCACAGTTGTAGCAAGACCTAGGATCTGCAGCAGCAGCAGTAGCTGCATTATTGTTTCTCTTCTGAGTCCTCGGACTCCTGTAGTAATTTGCTTTGTGACAAAATCTCCCACAGTTGGTGCAGTGTCTTCACGGGACATTTGGTAGATAATGAAACTGACACGAGTTGCACAAAGGTGCAGTGCCAGTGTATGGCTTCCTGATCTCCAATGGTTGTGGCTGGCTACGCATTGGAGCTTGGGTAGTGGCAGCAAAGTTTCTGGCCACCTTTTGTTTCTTAGCCGAACGTTTATCCGACTTCTAGGAAGTTCTAGCTTTGGCTGTTTCACCCTCCTTCTTGAATGCCCCAGAGGCAACCATCATATCTGTCAGGGATGCTGACAGTGTAACAGCTAATTCCATGGTGGTAGGGTGAGCAGAAATCACATGACCTCGGATACTGGGCGGTGATCCACCAACATACCGTTCTATCCTCTTCTCAAGTGTTGGCACCACATCAGGTGCCAGAGTAGCTAACTCATGAAATCTGGTGGTGTAGGCCAGATGCCCAGCACCAATCATCTCCAGGTTAAGCAGTTCAGTCTCAACCTTATTTAGTTCATTTCTTGGGCAAAACTCTACCCGCAGCATGGCCTTGAATTCACTCCATGGCATAGCCTGAGCCTCATCCCGACCTCTGACTAACACCTGAGCGTTCCACCAGGTTAACGCTCGCTTGCTAAACGATCCCGCAGCATACTTAACTCTGTTTTGTTCAGGACTGCCACCGATGTCGACGGTAGCCTCCATCTTCTCGATCCACTGGATCAATCCGACTGCACCCTCACTGCCACTGAAACTGGGTGGCTTGCAACCTACAAAGTTCTTGTAGGCATAGTCCTGACTCTGTATGGTGTTACCGCTGCCTTCTCCAGATGAGTTGGCAACGTTGTTGCTGTTGTTGGTGTTGATTCGATTCGTCATGTCTGGGATTACCTCCCTCAGCTGACTGGTCAACAGAGTGGCCAGTGCAATGGTAGCGGGATCCAGCTGATAAGCCGGTGGTGGTGGTGGAGGAGGTGGAGGTGGAGGAGAATCAGGTGGTGTCGGCGTAGATGAGTGAGGAGCAGATCCTTGAGTCAATGGTAATAGAGGTGGTTGTCTTCTTGGCGGAATTCTGATCATAACCGAAAGAAATCGGTTAGTGCAGTGATCAGAAGTAGAAGACATATGCAAATTGAACCCTAAGTCACATGATCTCTATATGAGGGTCCCTAGGTTATAGTCTAGACCAAACCGTTAAAGTAATATGACCTATATTTCTCTATAACCATGGCTCTGATACCAATCTGTCACACCCCAGGCCGGCGGGAACGGATCGTGTTTTCCCGTCAGGCGGAAAGTTCCCGGGGCGCGATATCATGAGTGAAAATCAAATGATCAGATTGATTAAATAGCACATGAGATTTAAATGAGAAATGCTAACATGACATGAAATAGAATTACAAAGTTAAATTACATTGTACATCATAATTTAACTAAGTAAATCTAATCAAAAGAATCAATGAGTTTATATCTTGTATATGTACAAGATATACAAAAGATGATTCATTGTCTAGTCATCAAAAGTCCACTAGCTAGTCCTTGCATATATGAAATTACACCTGTTCATCACCTGAGAAACATGTATTTAAACAAAGTCAACACTAGGTTGGTGAGTTCATAAGTAAATTAATTGAAAACCTTGATTCAGTCACATGCACAATCACAATATGTATTTTGTTACTTGTATGCCATTTGTTCACTTGTTCACCCAATGGCTTCTCAATAGTTATATTTACAAGTAATATTTCATCCTAGTAATGATGCTTATATATAGGGCATATGTAAGGGAACTAAGCCCTAGCCAACATCCCACCACACCACTACTAGAACTCCACACAACTTGTAATACAACTATTGATTTCCATTCCCAATCCACTTGTCCATGTTATTCTTGAATCACCTGTAATAACTTGTATAGAATAATATAATGAAGTAATTACAGTTATCGAACTGAAGTTTAGATAACCATTATATGTTAAGGATGTTAGATTTATCAAATCTGTTCCTTTTATTATTCTACATTTGTGGAGTTAACTATTGTTACACTTTTAAATATTCTAGAGTGTTAGTTAACCTCTTGTAATTTGTTCTTGAACCATAGTGCATAGAGCATAAAAGGAATCCATTGGAATCCTCACGTAATCAGATTCCAATGCATCCGATTTACCTCTATCACTTTGTATGTCTATTGTCCTCAACGAAAGCTATTACTAGTAGTGAAACATGAGGTAAGATCAATTCCTCAACCTACTAATCAATAGGATCCCGTTGGATTAATTACTTATCACTGTAGATTAATATCACCATGTGTCGCTTACCAGAACCTGACTTGAAGTCGCCCTGTCAACGGTCATACGTTACCGGCCAATGAATCAATACGATCAACATACTAGCCCTACAAGCTAGAGGTTTGTCAAACCTATGGTACTACTATGCTATCGTCGGTTTAGTCACGTCAAACTAACTGGTCAGCGAATTAAAGGGGCTTACATGATCTACTTGTACAATTTGGCACATGATTGAAGTGATATAATGCAACAGGTCAATAGTAACTAATTGTAATGGTATTCACTTGTATTCTTGTACTCGTTGTCATATGTTCTCCTTGGTATTAACAAAGTTAAATAAGAACTTGTCTTATTACATTATGTTAATCGTTTGAGTGAATGATGTTGTTATCATGAAGTTACATTATCATGATTATCATTCTTTGTTCCTTCTTCTCTTGTAATATGTATTGAATTGAAAAGCTAAGTGTAATAAGAATTAGTCTTAATACACTTACTTAGTTCTTGTATCGAATGATGTAATAAAGATGTGTTATCTTTATATCATTCTTATGTCTTGTTCTTGTCATCTTGATCCTTGTAATTGATTCTATGTAAGTTCTTGTAAGAATAACTAAGTGTTGTAAGAGATAATCATACAACTATGTTATTCTATTGTGTTGATGAGTTATGATAGCATAATATCATAATCATCTTATTTTCCCTGTCATCATGCAATCATACAAGCAAGCATACAATGATATATGATAATAAACAATTTAATATCATTTAATCAAAGTATTAACAATATATAAGCAAAACTTTTAAGTAAATAAAAGTAAAGCATGTTTCTCAGCCCCGAGAGTTAAAATCAGTAAAGATTAAAGTAAAAGGGGCATATGAACTCACCTTGTTGTTGTAGGGTTGACTTAACTTAAAAAGGAAGAATTGCACGCTCTCTTTGTTGTACTTGTCTGATTGTTTCACATTCATGTATTGATTTCATATGATTATGGCTTATAAGTATAAGTTGTATCAATTTGTGCGCGTGTATGTGTCAGCCCTAGTATTGGCTAACACTCATGGGTCTAAGTTTTCATTTGGCCCCCATGCATTGATTATGAGTTTTACATGTTCATCGATTAATTTTGACTTAACACTTGAATTCACTTGATGTTACATATCAAACTATGTTAATTTAGGTTTTATGAACATAAGTCCTCAACCTTGTCATAACACGTAGGTAACAATTAAATTCTTGTATCCTTTCTCTAATTGCATTTTGTTTTTAATGTGTTGCATTGATTTATCAATTATGTGGGCCGAATGAGTTTAGTAATTCGAATGATATACGTGGGCCGAATTGGGCCTTATGGTCCATCGATTCATATGGATTTATTGTAGGGTGATATTGGGCTTAAAGAAATGCTATGGGCCGATTACTTTCTGTTGTGGGCTGTTATTGGGCCTGAATACCCATACTGGGCTGTAACTAGGAAATGGGTCAAGAAAATGGAGTTGGGCCGAAGGCCATAACGTGGCTGAACAAAGCTACTGGACCAAAATCATAGAAATCCTTTGGGCCATTGAAAATTTGTGGGCTGTGAGGTGGCTGGCCGAATGTTCTATGCTGGATCACATGAGGTCGACCGGTTTCACCAAGGTAGCAGCGAACCCTTGTACTAGTTGAGTCAAGGTTCGACTAAAGAGAGCATATGGTTCGTAGGGCATGTAGAGGGTTCGGGAACAGTAAAATGGTTCGGCTGTGACAAGGTTTGCTAAATGGTCAGATGGTTCGGCTGCTCCTATGTTGCATAGGTTCGTTCCCAGCCAACATGGTTCGTCACAGGTCGTTCTAGGGTTCGTGAACACCAGCAGGTTCGGCCGGGGTTTGTTGTCACCTGACGAAGGTTCGTGCATGTTGGGCCAAGGGTTCGTTCAGCATGTCGAGGGTTCGGCCAGGTGCATGATGGTTCGGCCTTCCCATGTTCTGCAGAACCTGTGTTCAGCCTCATCACTTCCATCGATCTGGTTGTGGTTGTAAGGCTGTGCTCACGCTGATGGTGTCCCCAGGGAGGTTGTCGAGGGTGTTGGTGGTGCGTGTGAGGACTCTAACCGGTTAAGCCTTGGGTCGAACACACATACACACACAAAAACCCTAATTCCCGATTATTCAAGTTCAGATACCTCGAGATTTAGTGGGAAAATCTTCAGATCTGTTGTACTTTCATGTAGAGCTCGTCAAGGGCTTCACGTGGGCGCAAGAATCACTCGAATCGGTTGAAATATGAGCAAGTTATGGTGGATTGAAGGTTGTTTGCTGGTGGTGAATGTGGTGGCCGGGAAAGTGAAAGAGAGAGAGAGTATTTGGATGAAAATGAAAGAAACTCTTTCATTTAGGGTTTTTATACCCTATGTGGTGTTCGGGTTCGTTTCGGTTGCTAGGTTCGCGTTTTCGTCGCGTAACCGGAAAATTACGCGTAATTTATAATAAATAAATAAAGACTTTAATTTAATTAATTTGATGAGTTTCAAAATTTTAAAAATGTTAATTATTTTATTTAATTATATTATTTTCGTTCGTGTCGTGTTTTAGTTTTCTTTTCGTCGAATCGCGTCACCATCGCGCATATTCGTTCGAATCGTCATTCGAACGAACACGACGATGGTTTTGCCTTCCGACTTTTGTTTTCTACTTGACAGTCATCATTTCAGAACATTAAACTCACAGATATGTTTGTGTGAATCGTCACCCACGCAAACACACTGTCAGTTCGTTATTCTGAAACAACACTGTAACTTATGTTTGAATTGTGTTTCCTCACTGTCGGACTCAACTAACATCCTGTTTTCACATAGTTTTCACATTGAATTGTCGGCCATCTGATTCCTGTCATCTATGGATATCAGATCGCAACCGATTTGTTTCTGTTAATTGTTTGAACACTGTTGTTTCACATGATTTGTTATGTTAACTGTAATTAAGTTTTCACTTAATAAACACAACTAATGTTTCAAATGTACGTTGTACTTAATGTATATAAGTTTACACAAAAATACGTACAACGATTTCTTGTATTTAAAAATCTGTTAATACAAACACTGCACATGTACGTACACATAGTTACTGTAGAAAGTACACGCACCGTACGGACTTGCCGGCCGGTCAGGTACTAGTTGTCACAATTCAAGGTCACATAAGCCGTTTTCATCATGTTAGTGCACAAAAGTTTCCTAAAATGGAAAGTTTCCATTTATAGCATACGTGATATCGGAAACCATCTAATTTAGCATCCAATCATCGTGTTATAACATAATAAGTTATCTAGCATGCTCAAATCATACAACATATTCATAAGTTGGTTTTTGTAAAAATAAAGTTACTATGGATAGTAACTTTCTAGCATGATTAACATTTCTAACCAATTTTCATGCCATCAATCATCATAATATACCATTTAGTATCATTCTAAACATACTGACATGATCCAAATCATCACTCATTAACATTTCATCAATAAAAGTTACTAAATATAGTAACTATGTCAAAATGAACATCATCAACTTCTAAATCACATTCTAAGCATCAATATCATCCTAAATACATTTAAATAACATATCTAGATACATGCATGCTCACCATTTCATCATAACAACATTTTGACCATAAAAAGTTACTATAATTAGAAAGATTTATAGAAATCATATTTTAATCATTAAGATCATGATCTAATCTTGCAAGAACATGTATACATTAACAATAATCATTTATTCATAATCAAAATCATCTAGAATGCCTTAGATCATACATGCATGTGGGTAAATCACCCATTTGTGACCAAATCATGAAATGTACACAAACACATCATCATGGATCTTCACAAAACTCACTCTAAACATCATAGATCATCATAAAACATATTTAAATCATCATACCCATATTCAACATCAAGAAATTTCGTGCATGTGATGGTGTAGTGTTTGCATGTGTGATTTAACACTTGCTTGTGTGTGTATTGGTGATATAAAGCTACAAAGAGTGTATGGCTACCTCTATAGCTTCAAGATCCTGAGATAATGGTGAGAACAGCTCCTAAACCTCCTGGTTCGTTGGTTTGATCAAGAGCAAGAAGGTGGTGATGAAGGTTGAGGATCTAAAGAGCTTCCTTCAATGGTTTCAAGCTTCCAAGAGCTTCAAGTCCTTCAACAATGGCTTCCTTCAGGGATTATGGAGTGTAACAGAAGCTTTGGCAGGGATAAGGTCGAGTTATGATGGCTAAATTTCGGAAAAAGTGATTAGAGGTAGGATAGAAATGATTTTCTTGGATAAATAAAGATTTTTGCGTGCTACACTGCCAGGCGTATCGCCTGACGAGAGGGAGAGTGGCTCAGTCGTTACGCGCGAGGCAGCCGGATGAGGCGCCATCTTCCTCATCCGCGCGCATCGCCTGGCGTGGGAGCTTCGGGTCAGGCGTACCGCCTGGCCCAAATGTAAGGCCCAATTTGCGTATTTTGTCGTTCTGGGCCCATTCTCGCCCGTTTCTCGGCTGTAGAACCTCATTCGAGCGTCGTTTGGACTCCATTAGACAATTACTAGCCATAATTGACTTGCGAGGTGTTTTCCGTGCTTAAGTGTTGTGATGTTCACCAACGTTCGTGAGTTTTGACACGTGTGTGCTGCTTGTCGATAATTCCTTGAATTATCCTGTTGTGTGTTGGTGTTCGTACTGTCGCGCCACATGTCAGACTAAATTAAACTAATTCTAGTGCCACGTGTACATAAAGAATTTAAATAAACATTTAAATAAATAATAAGCTGACCTGGAAATTACGGGGTGTCACACTTGATAACACACTCATAGTCATATAAAAGTTCGAGCCAGCGAGATTGTCGCATATTTAGTTCCTTCTGCTTGAATATGTGCTAGAGACTCTTATGATCAGTGTATATAGTACACTTTGTACCATACAGGTAGTGTCTCTAGATCTTGAGTGCAAATACCATGGCTCTAAGTTCCAAGTCGTGGGTGGTGTAATTTTTCTAATGGACTTTCAGTTGTCGAGAAGCATATGTGATCACATTCTCTCGCTGCATCAGCACACAGTCAAGTCCTTGTATCGAGGCATCGTAATATACCACAAAATCGTTCGTTCCATTAGGAAGAGATAGTATAGGTGCGCTACAAAGTTTCTGCTTGAGAAGCTGAAATGCAGCTTCTTATTTGTCATTCCAGAGATATTTCTTGTCTTTGTGAGTAAGGGCTGTGAGTGGTTGGGTTATCTTGGAAAATCCTTCAATAAAACGTCGATAATAGCCCCTAAGAATTGTCGCACCTAAGTTGGGGTCTTACGTGCTTCCCAGTTCTTGATATCCTCTATTATGGATTTATCCAAATGGTTTCCTTGTTCATTAACAACATGTCCGAAGAATTGGACCTCTCGGATCCAGAAGTTGCATTTGGAGAGCTTAGCGTACAACTTCTCATGTCCTAAATGTTCAAGAGCCAATTGATGATGCTTTTTGTATTCTTCCTGTGTCTTGGAGTAGATGAGAATATCATCAATGAATACAATGATAAACTTGTCGAGGTATGGTTTGCACACTATATTCCTGAGGTCCATCAATATCGCTGGTGCATTTATAAGATCAAACGGCATGACCAAAAACTCGTAATGGCCAGACCATGTACGCAAGGCCATTTTAGGAATGCCTTCTTCTTGAATCCTCAACTGATGGTTGTAGATCACAAATTCATCTTAGAGTAATAACTTGATCCTTTTAGTTGATCGAACAGATCATCAATCCGAGGTAGGGAGTAGCAGTTCTTGATCGTCACGTTGTTCAAATCACGGTAGTCAATGCACATACGGAACGTGACATCCTTCTTCTTCACGAACAATACAGGAGCTCCCCATGGTGAGAAGCTTGGCCTAATGAAACCCTTGTCCAAAAATTCTTGAAGTTGATTGCACAGTTCATGCATCTCTGAAGCTGCAAATAGATAGGGTGCTCATGCTGCTCCCGGTGCGAGGTCTATGCGGAATTTCACTAGCCGTGGTGGTGGAAGTCATGGTAGATCCTCAAGAAATACGTTGGGATTGTTGCATACGACTGGAATTTCTTCTATTTTCTTCTCCTCTTCGGTCTTGTCGGTGATAAGTGCCAGTATGGCTGCGTATTCCTTTCTTAGGCATTTGTGAGCTTTCATGCACAATATTATGTTTAGAGGAGCGTCGCTCCTCTCGCTGTTGATATTTAAGGTTTCTCCACTAGTGAAGGGTATACGCACAACTTTTTCTGGGCAAACTATTTCCACTTGGTTTCAGATAACTAATCCATGCCTACTACAACATCAAAATTGCCGAGTGTGACTAGCATGTGATCGATCTTAAACTTATGGTTTGCTAGCTCTAAGTTGCATTCTTTCAGAATGTGTCTATTTACAATCAGCTTACCATCAGCTGGCTCTACTATGTATTCAACCTCTAAGGGTGTTGGGTTTTTGGCAACTATCTAAGTAAAATCCCTAGATATAAAGCTTTTCTCAGCTCCAGTATCAAACAATACAAAAGCGTAATGATCATTTAGGAGATACATACCTTTTGCAAGGTTGGGACCCCTTCTGGCCTCCTTTGCCCCGATCACGAAGGCATGTCCCCTCGGGCCATTGTTCCCGTTATTTTTGTTGTTTGGCTGGTTGGGATTGTTGTTCTTCAAGTGTGGGTAGTCCTTCAAGTGTGGGTAGTCCTTATTGAAGTGCCATGGCTTTCCACCTTCAAAGCAACCTTTCGGTGCCTCATGTTGCAATTGTTGTGGCTATGGGGTTTTTGCCAATACTTCACCTCTGCAATCTTTGTCTAGATGTCCCTCTTTGCCACATCATTGGCATCGAATAATGCCATACTGACCCAATGCATGATGAAAGTTGCATTTGTCGCACTTCGGGTTCCTGCCTGCATAGGCTCCTGGAATCTGATTGGTTGGGATGGGTGGAGTGTAAGTTTGGGTTGATTCAAACTTACATTGTTGTGGTGGTGGTTGATGTGTGGAATTTTTTCTTAGGGTGTTATCCCATTTGCGTTTGTTATCAGTGGTTTTGGCGACTGAGCCATGGGGTGGTAAGTTGCACATCTTGTTGTAGGGTGATGGGATCAGCAGACAGTACCATTTCCTGAATTTAAGTGGAAAATCCCTCGATGTATTTCTCAATGTGCTTATAAGCCGGTGTTGCCATATCCGGGCACACATGTGCGAGTTCATACGATCGAGCTGTGTATGCCTTGATTTCGGAACCAACCATCTTGTGGTTCCAGAATTCAGTCTCAAGTTTCTGCACTTCACCGTGAGGACAATATTCGTGGTTCATCATTCTCTTGAACTCCTCCCATTGTAGGGCATTGGCCGCATCCAGCCCTAAGTTTTGCACGTTGGTGTTCAACCAAGTGAGGGCAGCTCCCTCTAGTGTTCCCGCTGCGAATTTAACCTGGTCTTCATTCCTACAGTTGCTCATGGCAAAGGCCAACTCCGTCTTCTCCATCCAGCGCAGGAGACCGGCGGCACCCTCAGTACCGTTAAATGAGGGGGTTTGCAGTCCAGGAATGACTTGAATGTGAAGAGGGGTGGGTTAGTGTTTGCTCCTAAGATATGCAAAGAAAGGAATTGCATTCAAAATCTGGTAAACACGTTGTAATTGAAATGAGTGGTCGTGGAGCAAGGTGAATTCAAAAATGAGATTGTGAGCGTGATTCAGTTGATTATGGTTGCGTGTGGTTTCACGTTCAGCTAGTGCTTCCTCAATTCGCTTGTTGATGAGTGCATTCAGCTCAGCTGCGGTGAGGTTGATGTTTCCACGTCCTCCCGCGTTTCTGCGTCCTCCGCATCTTCCAGCCATGATCTTCATAGCGAGAATAAGCACTAGTGTGTTACTAAGATCTAATGTAGTGTGTGCGATTGGTACGAAAAGGAAAGGTGTATTGATTTGCATAGACAAGATTTTCAATAATAGACAATACTTTTTAATATATAATAAGTTGTACTGATTACAATTCATTAAATACCAAAACATCAAGACTCCAAAATATCCAGTACAGGGACACAACCCGTCCCTACTAGGTCTATGCTAAGTCAATCTAAGGCATCTTCAATAGTGGACATGAAATATACATCCTCTACTGTTTTGTCCTCCATCTCAGAGGCAGGATTCTTTGGGTCTAGAATGATGATCATGTCCTCTAGCTCTGCGAGTCTAGCCTCAGTAGTGGCAGCTCGGTCCTCTGCCGCCTGAAGTCGCCCAGTCAACTGGGTCATATCCCTATCCATCTGGTTGACTACCCTACAGAGCTCCTCTAAGTCCTCCTCAGATGGTAGGGGATGTTGGTCAGGTGACTCTACGGACGCCAGTCGAGGTGACCCGGGTAGTGCTGGAGCTATCAACTCTTCCTCGTTGGATGCGAGCATAGGTAATTGTAGTGATGACGCCATATCTAAAATACGTGTAATAAGTATATGTATGCTCATGTATGCAAGTAGTGACAATACTGAGTACTAGATGTTGTGTGGGGACTAGTGGTTATGGACTAAGTTCAGTAAATGCAAACCTAATTCGCAGTAACCGAGGTCTCTAATACCAATCTGTCGCACCCTGGCCTTCCAAGCCGCCAAGGGCGCGACTTCGACCGGTTTCCGTTCTGCAAGGCCGCAGTCTCCGGTCACACTTGCGATACCTACATGTCTTGTTATATACGTACATCCAATGTTATGGATAAAACAGTTTGTAAATTAGAGTTGCGGAAGCTAAGTAAAATATTTTCAACACATTACAATCAAAAGTTGCGGAGGTGGTTTAGGTTGTTCAACATAACAATGAAAACTAGGTAGTTAAATTATTCTCAACATCCTAAGACACTTTGTAGATGCATGAGACTCCGTCCTCGCATCCGAGTCCTGTGTGCGTTCCTTAGTTACCTCAGAAAACTTGCTAGTAAAACGTCAACACAACGGTTAGTGAAAGCACATGTTTTGTATCAGCAGTAAACAATAAACGTTTAAAGTAAATGTTTGCAGGACTACATATCATTACAATGCAATATCCATTGATAGCTAGTCAATATGTGTTATATCATATGTCGTTCGCAACAAAAGCTAACATGCTACCTCCCATGTCCATCCAACAAGACATGGTAATGTTGTTTGGTCAATTTTGCATTGTTCCGACCTCCAGTCGGGATGGCCATACGGCGCGCAATAGTGGTCCTTGTTAGGCCCAAATAGTCCTATTCAGAATTACCACGCTGAGCGCCACACGTTATTAATGGTCCGAGATGTGTTTATGAGGACTTATCTGTTTTGTGGATTTGTGCCACACATATGCATATGCGTGATAATAGCATGTCCATATGTGTCCAAAAAGTATGTTAGTTGTTCAAAATAGTTTATATGCAATGTTTTCTCCCCCAAAGGTAGAAAATAGAAAAAGGGGCCATGAACTCACCTGGTAGTGCAGTTCCTGTTTTTGTGTGTTCGTTACCTGCGTATAGTAGCACTTACTAGTGATCACCTATAACCACATAGGCTGATGTATGAGTTTTTTGTGTGTTATATCCCATACAAATCCAAATTTCGGCGTGCTCAACCGAGTGTTTTTGTGTTGACTTTTTTTGACTTAACGAATTGTTGGTGACAGTTTGTTGTGTTTGGTTCGTTTATGTGTCGTATTGATCTAAACACGCAAGTAGGACATTATCATGTGTCCTTTTATTATAATCATATTATCATTCACGTAAGTCACGTATGAAATCGTAAAAGTTTCCATTTCTGGAAAGTTACCATTTTCGAAAAGTTTCTATTTTAGGAAATTTATTTATGAAATCTCATTTCGCAAAACTAATAATTCTAGTGAGTTTTTAAAAACATATTAAACATGTTTAACAAGTCATTTGTGCATAAACCATTATTTATGTCATTTTGCCCAAATAAAGTTTCCTTATTTGGAAAGTGTTCGTTTTAAAACTCGTTTTCACAAATCGAAGTTCCAAATACGTTTACAAATCTTTCTTAGACATATTTTAATAATCCCAAATCATCCAAACATGTTAAAACATTGTAATCCCTCCTTTGATTTTCAAAAGTTTCTATAAATAGATTGTTGTTATCAAAATCATCTTTTTCACAAATCCAATTAACCAAATGTGTTTCTAAACACTTTGATAAACATTTGACATCATATAGATACATCTAACATGTCTAGATCTTTACAATACAATAACATGTACTAATAAAGTTTCCTATTACAATAAGTTCTACAAAATCATCATCAAATCAACAAGATCCAATCCTAGATGATTTCAATCATCAATCTCATTCCAAATACATCAATAATCATCCAAGAACAACTAAAATTTCATGCATGTGAGTTGATTGTAGTTGCATGTGATCAAACACACATGCATGTGGGTTTTTAGCCCTTGCATGCACGGTATAAGCATAGATGAGCTAATGGAACTACCTTAGATGCTAGGATTTAGACTGAAAAGGTGCTACAAGGTTCTTGAAATGGTTGTTTGCAGTTTCTTTGCTTGGATATAGCTTCTAACGACTTCCTTTGAGCTCTAATGGCTTCAATCCTCAAGAGATGCAAGTGGAGAGGCTTGGGATGAGCCAACAAAGGTTTGGGAGGGTTTAGTCGGAGGTTTGGTCGAGAGAAATGCCAGAGAGTTCAAGTTTATGGTAAAAGAACCCAGTGTGAGAGAATGGGGTTGCTTTTATAGAATTTTTATCTTTCGGAACTCGTCGCGTACCGCTAAGCCATAGCTGCATGGTCTTGGCATACCGCTATGAATAAAATACTCGGGTTCTCTCCCAAGACACGCCGCGTTCCGCCATGGTGTGTATAATTGGTTGGCACGTACATTGAAGGAAAGTCGGAGAATTCAAATGTCC
>SZYD01001106.1:0-84783 GCA_009363875.1 Mikania micrantha | reverse complement strand
TTCTTCTTTTTATTAATGTAACTGAGTTGTACATTAATTAAAAAAGAAAAAAAAATACACCTTTATATTTACTTTAATGTGTGCCCAAAGTAAAAAGATTGTAGTATGTAGTTATTCGGTTAACGCATATAACATTTGTTAACATTTTATCCTCATACACACACACACTATTTCAATAATATAATCATAAATCACTATTCGTTTTGATTTAGTCTTTAATTAAATCTACCTAATCTAATAAAAGAGTATTTTTAGGAGAGACGTGACACATGTCACATTCTAATGAAACCTGAAAACTATTTTTTCCGCCTCTCTCTCCAAAAATATTAATACTTTTTATTAATTTAATTATACAGGTAAATATTAATAATTATATATCTTCTTATTATAAAAATTTACTAATTCACTAAAATTAATTAAATATAATAAAATTTTAATTATATCTTATATGTATGTATAATATTATAATTATTAAATACTTATAATTATTTGTTATATATAATTTTTAAATATTTATATTTCTTATTTAATCAACAGTTGATAAATATACATATAAATCTTTTTATAAACATTGTTTATAACATATTATTGTTGTTCAACCCATGTAATACATGAGTTTTTAGGCTAGTAGTATAATACCGTAAATGTTTTAAATGATTTTGTGTATCCGTACAAAGTCATTCAATTACTTTATACACGTGAAAAATTAACATAAATCTATTTTTCCCCCTCATTAACAATATTTTGCGCATAAAAAGAGCACATGTTTTCAGTTTTATTCACATAATAGTTCTTCAAACGTTTTTTAATTTACATGTCAAAGTCTATTCATACTGTAATATGTTGAGGCAGAAAAATAATTTAAATAATTTTGGTATTGTTATTTGGTTTCGATTGTTTGCAGACATTTTCTTCTTATGAGTTATTTAACTTACGATAGCTCAGGCTTGTTTCTTGTTCTATTTCTAATGCACGAACTTGACTTTATTAAATCTATTTGCAGCCACATATTTTAAATTTATGTTTCATATTAAATTTGAATAAAAAATTTTTAATTAAAATTACGAAATAAAAAGTCATAAAATACGTTGGTCCTTATTGTTTTAAGCCTGACGGGAGCCAAAACCTATTGGCTATGCAACTTAAGTTGTGAGGTAACTTTGTTATACATTTCCTTAAAAAAATGGTTCAACATCCAGCATAAAACTACATCGTGAATTATATACATACATATTTCATCCAAGAAAAAAAAAGATTTTGTGTCATGCTTTGTCACCATTGTGTTGGATCCCTTCTTGTAAAACCCATTGCATATTATTAAATGAAAGAGGAAAATTTACAATAAAAAAATAAAAAATAATGAATAAATAAAAAAAATAAAAATCTACATGCAAATGTGTGAACCATGATTTTCATCCACTCTCGAACCCAATACAATACTCATAATGTGTAAATTTAATTTACAATAATAATCAGACAAATGATAGTAAAAACAAGAAAGTTAACAAATTTATTGAACAATTGAATGCTAGAAATATACAGATTTACCTGGAAAAGAAGAAAGGGTCTTTTTCATAGTCCATAAAATTAAACGTGACTTGACTCCACTCTCACTTATAGATGTCTTTTCATTTGGTAGAAAAATAAATCTTCTTCCCGTAGTTATTTGGCGTGGCTCTATGATCATCACGTATTTTGGGCATGCAACCCCATTCAGATTGATTGGTTATTTAATTGACTCACCAACGAGGGCATTGCCTTAATGGTATCCAAAGATTTTTTCAAATGGGAGGTATTGGGTTCAAATCCCTCCCGTAGCGAAAAAGGGGTCTGAGGGGGGTCAGGGGGTTTTCCCAGTGGGGTTTCCTCCTGGGGTGGTTGTGGTGACTCATGAGAGGTCCAGGTAACTAGACCTTGGTGATATGTCCTGAAAACAGTGGGTTCACACGATTGAGACATTTGCTGTTCAAAAAAAAATTTAATTGACTCAAAAACAGTACGTTTTAAGAATCTAATTAATGTTAAAAAATAAATTGTTGTCATATTAGCGGATGTAGGAATAAGCTCTTACCAAAATATAATCTTTTTATGATATAAGAATTAATCTTTTATTCTTTTTCAAGCAACAAGCTCGCTCCTTTTTTCTAACAATACTGATTTACAGTGACGTAATTTATATGATGATGTAATTTACTGTTGTTAAAAAAAATCCAAATAATGTGTTATGTTTATGCTCGTTACAAATGTGTAAACACGGGGCATCTGAAAAAATATTGAAAAAACTAGTCGAGATTATAATGAGATTAAAGTGAAATATAAGACGAGTGTAATGATGCAATTTTTATAAAAAAATAATATAACATAAAATGTTTAAAAATAGAGTGGGTAACTTTATATAAGAAATTAGATTGATTAAAATATATTAAATGATAACATTGTCACCTTCATATTAATTCTAGCTTTTTCAAAGTTACAAAACAGGCGTGCATGGAACCAAAAAACCGAAAAATGCGAACCGAAATAATCGAACCCAAATCTAAACCGACGGATTTGGTATAAGTTTTTTTAAAAATCAAAAGTTTGGGTTTAGCTTTACCTAAAATAAAAAACAGGAAAAAACCGAAAATACGTGTATGAATAAAGTGTGTGTGTTACCTTTCAAAAATTCAATAATTTACAAAATCGTATTATATTTATTTTTCTTGGTTCTTGATATATAACAAAAAACCGTACCATGGATGAAGTTTCAAATTAATTAAAGGGCATAATACCAAAAATATAAAAATCGTAACAAAAATTAAAGATTTTTATATATAACTTTAAATGTTAAGTAGTGTTCTAGTTCAAATATTTTTAATATGAATACAACATTTTGGGTCATCTCTTGTGTAATTAAAAATTTTAGGCCTAAATAGAAAAGCCAAAAAAATCGAAACATAAACCGAACCCAAATGAGTTTTAAAAAGATGAAAACGAAAAAAACCGAACCCGAACGGGTTTAAACACCCGAAAACTGAAATTTCGGTTTTGGTTTGGTCTAAGCCAAAAACAACTCAAACCAACCCATACACACCCCTAACAAAATGTCTTGAATGCCCTCTAATATAAAAAAAAGAATAATGACATGTAACACGATCATATGCACTTAGTGTGTTAGTTCACTTTTCACGAGGTTAACAATATTTTCATGCACTATATATATATCTGTGTATTACATATGTTAAATAGATAAAATTAAATTCAACATATCATATATTTCTTAAAAATATTATAATCATATAAAACTATGACTTACAATGTATCTATATTATTTACTTAATTGAATAAAATCATTACTATTTAATAGAAAAAATAAGATAAAAAATATTTTAAAAAATTGTTATATAAATATTTAATACTAGAGAGATATGTAAAAACCAATTTGTGGTGTCATATGAACATGATATGTGTTCATATAAAACTTTATTTATTAGAATCTGTAGATCTGATAACTCTAAACGTTTTAATGATCGAGACATTAAAAACACAAATGTTTATGAGAAAACTAATGGTTTTTAACTAATCCAACATATTGTTATAATTAGACAAATGAACAACTCACTAAATGACCTATATAAAAAAATACCTAAAATTTATCTTGTCCATTTTTTTGTATATCAGAGTTGCTTACATTCAAAGTTGAGTTCTTCTATTCCGGAACACCAAATTAATGAAAATATCACACATTTCACGATAGAATAATGCAAATGAAATAAGACAAGTTTTATAAATAGTTTAGTAAATGTCTGAATAAAGACCTTTTTAAAAACTAATATTGAGTGTGATATTAAAAGTTTTTAGTAAATGAATCATTCAGAGTCCTTTTTATTAATATTATAGACATAAAGTAGATGCTTGATGAAATAAGAGTTACAATCAAAATGGTATAGTAAACATCATACAGTAAATATTATACAAATCAATGATTATAGAAGTAACACTAAATAAAAATTATATGATTAGTGTTAAACTGCAAATAGTAAGAATTTAAATCAATGTGCTGTATGTGTGCTATCTACTTGGCTTTTATGCATAATTAACAAACATGTAGGAAAAATGTACAAATCAAATGCATTGTCACTGCGATGAAAACAAGGTTGCACGGCTATGGATGTAGAGAGAATTAAAACCCAAACAATCAGTGGCGTAGCAGTTGAAGAGTGAAAACTGTTGTGATGATGTATTAAATTTTTGGGCTGATAATTAGAAAACATTTTGGGCTAAATTGTGAACTACGTTTTCTGAAGGTCCGAGGACAGTGGCCTTTTATTTTTAAGCATGGGACGGGCTGTTCATGATATGACAGATGAGAATCTTTGTCAAATACACATTATTTAAAATAATTCCATTTATTATAAATGAGAGATTATGTTCAACTAAATAGTATACTTAACCTAAAAAGTCTAAAAAAGTATTAACCACTAGATCATAAGATTAAATTTAGGAGGAAAATTTAGTTTTTTAGAGGGAAAAATTTAGTCATAACCACTTTTCCCCGTTTTTTAAACGTTAACAACTTTTACATAATATATTATTTTTTTAAAAAAAAATATATCATAAAAACGAGCATTTTTTATTTTAAAATGAGTATAAATTTGTAATAAAAAATGAAAATTTTTCAGGTCATTGTGTCTAATTAACGTCATTGTGTCTTTATTAAACGTTTGTTTATAATTATATTTTCGTGTTTTTTCTTACAGATAATTGTGTCTTTTTCACAGATAATTGTGTTATTTATACTCGTCATTGTGTCATCATTACTTAATATTATGTATTTTGCAACATCGTTGTGTCTTAAATTGTTTAGAAAAACACAATATTGAACATAAACACAAAAGACACAATGACATGTACAAAAGAGATAATGACATAAACAAAAGACACAATGCCTATACAAAAGACACAATGACGTGTACAAAATTGTTTGTACTCGTCATTATGCCTTTTTTACATGTAATTGTGTCTTTTTAAAGAATATTGTCTTATTCATACTCGCCATTGTGTCATTCTGTGCTAACATTATGTATTCTACAACATCATTGTGTCTTAAATTGTTCATAAAAACATAACATTGAGCAGAACACAAAAGACACAATGACTTGTACAAAAGACACAATACCATGTACAAAAGACACAATAACAAGTACAAAAGACACAATGAACTAAAAAAACAAAAATTTTTCTATGACAACACTATACTAATTTTGAAGATAAAAAATGTTCGTTTTTATGGTATATATTTTTTTAAAAAATTGTATATAAAAGTTACGAATGTTTAAAAAGGGTGGGGGAACTTAATAAAAAATCAACAAAAGTATACATTACTAAAATACCCTCCAATAACTTGATTTAATCATAGCCATTGATTAATCATAGCCATTGATTAATAATCTAATTGCTCAAGATCCTTCTTAAACTTTTTAGGTTAAGAGGCTTATTTAGTTTAACTTAACCTTATTAATGAGTACAAATCTATATTTCAAACTACTGACCAAATTACTGACGAAGCTTGAAAATAAACTAATAAATGGATGAAATTCACAGACTCGATTTTTTTTCCTATTGTTATGTTTGGGATTTTATATTCGGATCAGTGATTCGGTTCGGGTCAAAAATTTCCTATCGCTATGTTTATCAAAATCACAATCCTTTCTTTTGAAAAAGGAATGAAGAGTTTTTATCTTCTTCATGATATACCTACTAAAAAAATTCTAACAATCAATTAGACATTAATCATATTATCTCATTTCATCTTTCCCAAATCAACGTATCATAAACCCAAATTTGCGTTCTTGCAAAATTGTGAAAACACATGCCATATAATAGTTAATACACACTAACATCAATATAATACATGTTAGAACCCTAATAATACCCAATTTTAACCGCAATTTTTGTGATTTACAAAATCTAGTTTGAACCAATCTTCCATAAATCTAGTAATGGTGATTAAGAAACTAAGAATATGTAATTTTACCTTGTTGATTTTAAAGCTTAAAATGACGATAATCTTGGCTTTCTTTCTATAATCCTTGTGCTCATGATGGCCATTAAGTTTTATTTATTTATTTTTTAACTAGTGCCCACTTGCCTAGCAAGTCAAGACTCACGATGAAAATAATTAGGCAAGGTTGCAAGCCGCCAAGTCTTCAATTCATGTTTTTTTTTTTTTTAAATTTGAATATTACATATTACTCCAAAAGCAATCAAACGAATAACATCAAAACTAGGTAAACTCTCAATCACTGCCTCAACAAATATGTCATTCGCTTGGATTCAAACACAAAAGATCTCTAATAGTAAAGACAAGATGATTGCTACTAGGTTAGAAACCCTTTGGTTTGTATTGTGTACATTTCGACTATACAACAACCTAACCCAACCTAACTTTTAATAATAACTATTTTTTTTATATCAATACAACCCAACTCCAACCTTTAATAACTTTTACTAGCTATTATTTATTTGAAATTAGAATAATAAGAAGTGCAATATTTTTTTTAAATAACTCGGTTTTAAAAAATTATAACGCAATGTTAACAAAAAAAATTAAACAAGTTTGTGTGTTTAGGTTTTTTAAAAAGTTAATAATTAATAGTTCTCAAAGAAAAATTATTTTTTGAGTTCAAATTTAGGTACAGCTTGGATTGCTCGACCAACCAACCAAGTAACCAACCAATAAAAAGTTAATAATTAATAGTTCAAATTTAATAAAACCAATTTTTGCCCTAAAATTATTTTTTCTTTGTTTTTTATTAAATCAAAAACCATAAACAACTCTCTATTTAGGTTTCTGATGGGGTGGTTTATAGGAAGATAGATATACACTCCACCGGTAAAGTTAGCAGTTAAGTAAGTTGAAGATAACTACATAGCTTTACTTAAACTAGATCTTGTTTCTTGATATAATGTTCACAAACCCTAATCCACAGCTTCCTTCAACTTCAACCATTCATGTCTTCCCTCTCAATTCCTTTCAAGATCACGAAAAAGATGATCATTACATTAACCATCCCAACCGGAGCAACTACTACCATAACCCATTTCTCCCCGGAGATTGCTTTCCGGCCAAAGAGAATCTTACAACAAGTAAACATGATCTTGTTGAAGGAATGGGGTTGCAACAGTGTGATGAGTATAATCATCTTTTCTGGTCAGAAATCAAGAAAGAGAAACCTTCCAAGAAAGATCATCATAGCAAGATCCATACGGCTCAAGGTCCTAGAGATCGGAGGGTTAGATTGTCCACTGAAGTTGCAAAAAAGTTCTTTTATCTTCAAGATTTGTTAGGGGTTGACAAAGCAAGCAAAACCCTTGATTGGCTCTTCAACAAGTCCAAGATCTCAATCGATGAGCTGATTAAAGTAAGAAAGAAAGCTACTCTTCAACTGTAACTGACCAATCTGAAGTTGTTTTCTTGAAAACTGGATCAGATGAGCATAAAAAAGGGCGAAACAAGAGTTGGTGAAGGAAAAAGGAAGATTATTACACGAAATTACAAATCTGGATTGAATCATTCAAGGGCAGAGGCAAGAGCAAGAGCAAGAGTAAGAACTAAAGAGAAGCTGAATGTTAAAAAGCTTGATAAAGGTCCAAGAGTGTTCTTGTTGACAGATGTTCTTCAAATCAAACACTCCAATCAAGCTTTTGGAATTCAATTGAATTGCTGAATGATTATGGTGGCGACATTGGGGAGCCAATTAGAGAAGATGATATCTCAATGTTGTGTAGCTATCATCAAAATCCTGCTGTGTTGAATGATTTGAGTTTTAAGTCCACATGTTTGCCACGATTTACAGATCTTCATCATGAGCAGCCTGAATGTACGTGCAACGATTTAGATCGATTAGAGGTACAATAACTAATTTAACACGATCGAGCACAAACATGTTCTTGAATTAATGGATTTAGTTGTTCTTGGTTTAGAGAGCAACAAGGTTTGATAGTGATCAGCATCAACATAACGTACTAGTGTGTGGTGCTGGATTGATAAAGTGTGGATGCAAGTCCATGTTATTTAAACTCAGTTATGATTTTTGGTGTTTGGATTGCTATTAAGCAATCTATCAAAATTATATATGCAATCAATTTATATAAATTGAGTAAAAGGATAATGATATCTCGAATAATTAATCACATATATAAAATTTTTTTATTTGTGCTAAATTTAAATCTAGGTTATAACCTGATTTGGGTCAATTTCTTAAACTAGTGGGTTGTTTTCGTTGTTCCTTTTTGAGCATGAAACTTGAATGCAGTTCAAGTTTTCTTCAAAACAATTGTAGCAATTTACTTTTATGTAGAATATCAATAGCTTTGATCACATGTATTTAAAATATCTTAGAACTCAACCAAGAACGACCAGATTTATTCAAGTCCTAAAACTTTAAATTTTATTTTCTCCCTAAATTAAACGATATAATTAATTATAAAATGTTGTCTCGGATTTAAATAACCACAAAAATAATGAAAAGAATATATGAACACAAAGTGTTGCTTAACACTTTGTTAATAAAATGGTAGCTAGATTATAATCAGAAACAAAACGTACATCAACCAATAACTCTCTATAACACAACAATTTTTTTTATATTAGTATTCAAACTCCTGCTCTCAAGACATTGAAATAACTAGGTAAATTTGTAAAAGATTAATTTTCTAAACATTTAAACTAATAATTGAATATTAATTTTTCAAATCACCCTTCAACTTTTATGTCAAATGAACTTGTTTCAAGATTAAAAATTAACATTCCTCTTTAATCGTGAAATCGACCCATTTGGTCTTCACATCATTGTGTGATCATCATCAATAAGATGAACTTTGTGCTTCTTTCTTTCTTCTCCTATCCTTTTACTTTATTGCACTTGTGTGTAAAGTGATCAAATTCATCACAATTTTTATGATGAACTCACTTTTGTCTCACAATCTTTAAATATGATGAACTCACTTTTGTCTTTGCTTTGTTTTTGACTTTTGTCATTTTTTTTTTTCTTTTTTGCCTTTAAACTTGTAAGTTTTCCTTCTAATCTTGCAAAAACTGCTTGTTAAAATTTATTAATTTGATCTATTTGTTGTTGGCTTTGTTGATTAATAGTACATTCTTGCTGTGTTGTTGCTTCTAATCTTGCAAAGATATTGTGCCACTTTGGGGTGGACTAAAATAACATCTAAGTATCTTCTTCAGCATCCAGCTTTAATTAGCATAGCATTTGCCAAGATAATTAAAACGTTTATTATAGTCATCTCTCATATGTAAAATCAAATCTTTAATGACTCTATTAGCCATAGGTTTTGCTGTTCTTTTTTTTTTTCATCGTATATAGTCACTGATTAGGATGAATTAATGTACTGGGCTCCAACAACAAATGAACAGTATGAGTAGCATTTGCAGATCGAAAGACAGCCAGAGAGAGAGAGAGAGAGAGAGAGCTTGGAACACAAAGCTGTGATTACCATGATTTGTCATATCGGTTGCTAGTGTACAGTTTGGTTATCTTTTTATAGTATCTTTTTTTTTGGAACAGCTAAAAATTTTTATAACACCCGGGCTAGCAAGATTCTAAAACCCCAAAGAGAAACACCAAAAAGTTACACCAGAAGAAATGAAAAAGAAAATACGACAGATTACACCAGAAAATTATAACTACTCACCCAACATCAAAAGAAAGCCATGAGGCCCAATCTAAACCGCAACTCCTCATACGATGTTTCACCCAAAAATAACATAGTGTTTTAATGTCGTCAACAATCTTCTCCTTTAAGACCTTCTGGTGATGGAACACGGCATCATTGCGAGCTTTCCAAATACACCAAACCGTGGTCTGCATGACTGAAAGTATCAACTCCTTGCTTTGTTTCCCCCTAGCCATAGATCCTGGTAATTCCATGAGGTCCCGAAAAGAGAAAGCAAATATTGGCGGAAGATTGCACCATGATTCGATACGACCCCATATGTAGTTAGCCAAATGACAAGCAGTGAATATGTGGTCAGTAGTCTCATCAGCATCGCCACAAAGTTTGCATGTTGTAGACCCGAGATTAACGTTCCTGCTTCGTAAGGCCATCATTGTTGGAAGCCTATCCATCTCCGCACGCCAAGATAAAATATTCACCTTTTTTGGTACAAACTTGTTCCAAGGAAACTTATAGGTAATCGGTCGGAAAGAAAGTTGCTGACAAAGAAATTTAACACTTTTTGTTGAAAAAAAGGGGTTACAGATTTTTTCCCAGCACCATGTATCAGAACTCATAGTAATGGTTACATCCATAAGTAGTCTAGAGAGGTTATTTAATTCCATCTCCTCTTGAGCGGATAGCCCAATCGCCTCCCAGCTCCAAAACCATGATATACCGCCCCCAAGCCTTTGATATCTTTCTCCAATTGTACATAGTTTGTTTGATTCTTTGCTGAATAAAAGTGGAAACTTGTTGTGAAGACTTACCTCCCCAAGCCAATTATCCACCCAGAACCGGATTCTATCTCCGCAACCGACTTTGCCAATCATTAGTTTAGGAAGGTCAATGTTATATTTAAGAAGATCATCACCAATTTTATGAATGTTTTTCCAAATTCCAGGTACCCTGACGTTTACAGGGATGTAACTCCAAGACCGAGAGCAACGATGGATGCCCCAGATTACTCTAGTCCAGAGGCTCCCCTTCTCAACTTTTAATTTCCACCACCATTTTGCAAGCATGGCCATATTAATCTCCTTCAGCTTTCCCAACCCAAGCCCACCTTTGTCTTTAGTTGCTGTGATTACATCCCAGGAAATCCAACGGATTTTAGACTTATCAGATGGCCCATTCCATAGAAAATTCCTTCGAACTCTTTCAAGACAATTCAGGACATTGTTAGGTGCTCTATACAAAGAAAAATAGTAGGTTGGTAAGGAGTCCAGCACAGCTTTTATAAGTGTAGTTCGCCCCCCCATTGAAAGTAATCTAGCCTTCCATTGCGTTAGCCGTGACTCAAAAGTTTCAATAACTGGTTTCCAACTTTTCATCAAATTCATATTCGCTCCCACTTGCAGTCCAAGGTATGGGAACGGCAACGAACCAGCCTTACAATTAAATAAATCAGCCATCTCTTGAATTTGAGAGCTATTAACACCAATGCCAAAAATTGAGCTTTCATCAGATTAACCTTTAATCCAGACGCCAATGAAAAACCCCTAAGCAACCTGAGCAAGTTTTTTACATTAACTTCATCCCATTCTCCTATAAAAACCGCATCATCCGCATACAGAAGATGTGTTAGTTTCGGACCATTAGGAATATTAATACCCTTGAATAACCCAAGTTGATTTGCCCTCTTAATCGAAACTGAGAGAGCATCCATAGCCATAATGAACAAAAAAGGGGAAAGGGGGTCCCCCTGCCTTAACCCGCGATGACATGAAAAAACCGGAGTAGGGCTACCATTCACCAGGACCGAAGCTTTAGCAGCCTTCAAAATACCTGATATCCAGCATCTCCATTTCTGAGGGAAGTTACGTTGATCTAATATCGAGTCAATAAAATTCCAACTCACACTATCAAAAGCCTTTTCGATATCAATTTTCAAAATCATGCCCCTAGATTTATTTTTTTTCAGCCACGCAACAATCTCGTTGAGAATTAGGGGACTATCCAAAATGCTTCTATTAGATAGAAAAGCAAATTGTTCTTCTGTTATAATCTTTTCCATCACCAGTTTAAGCCTATTAAGCAATAACTTTGAGATAATCTTGTTTAGAGCACCAATAAGACTAATTGGTCTATAATCCGAAGGGACCAATGGATCTCTACATTTTGGAATCAGAGCAATGAAAGAATGTGAATTTCCCCCGTTTAATATTCCATCATCATGGAATTTATGACAGGCGCCAATAAAATCAACACCAAGTACATTCCAGAACCGTTTTATGAAGGTAAAATTTAGACCATCCGGGCCCGGAGCCTTGTCCCCAGCACATTCCCAAACTGTTTTCTTAATCTCTTCAGAAGAGAAAGGGGCGATCAACATAGTTGCATCATCATTTGAGATTCGACCAATATCGTGGCAACGCATGCTTGGTCTAATAGTGATTGATTCCTGAAACTTTTGTTTGAAAAACATAAAGAATTCATTTTTATAGTATCTAACAAGGATATGATGATCGGTGAGACTTTCAAGTTTCAATCAACAGTTAATGGCACACATCTGCCAAACCCTAGCTACTTACTTAAACTCATGCTAAATTGCAAAATGAACCTTATGCTTGCTTAGATTTGTATTTAGTTTAGTTAACACTGAAGTTAATTAACCAGTTTCCTTGATGGAACCTCATCTGGAAATATTATGCATTTAAAAGAACAAAAAGTTCAAAACCATAAAATAAGCTCCTTTTTAATTATATATGCAAGTTAATTAAATTAGCAGGAGTTTTATTTCACTTTTGCGTTTTAAAGATATTTTTGTTAATGTACACGTATTGATGCTCGGTATGCATTACATTAACAGAAGTCAAATTGCACTATAGCTCGGCTTTACGCCCCATTTGCGGTGCACACATATAATGTATATATGTGTGGGCCCTCAAGGGGCCATAGTAAAATTGCACTAATATAACGTTATTTTACTTATTTTGTGAAAATAACGTTAAATATTGGGATGATCAACTTCAAACGATAACTGTGAACCGGGACTCCTTTGGAGCAGCCTCTCTATCCCAATTGGGATAGGGGTAAGGTTTGTGTCTATCCTTCCCCCCAACCCTACTGAAAAGTAGGAATATACTGGGTAAGTTTGTTTGTTTGTTTTGTTAACTGTCTTGTCAAATTAGAAAAGTGATATATTTATTTATGTAAATTAAATAATATTATACGATCGAGACTATTCGAAGGTAATTACAAAATTTTTTTCAAGGTTTTAAAACTTTTTCCCAAGATTGTTTGACACATAGTTTAGCATCTTTATAATTAATATTTATTCTTTCATTCAGTTTTTACTGATCTTTTGATTGGATATCATTTAAAGGAAAATTCTTGTTAAAAATATATATTAATCGGTTTATATAGTTCAATTTTGTAATCCAAAATTATTATTCATTCTGTTATTTTTTGTATATAGGTGAACTGATCTTAAGTTGTGATGTGGGTACACACGCTCACATTTTCCCATTTGGTCACAAAAAAGTTCACACATTTTTCTCTCTTACAGCATTTCTTCGGTTTTTGGGATTTTCGTCTTCTTGAGTTTATTTTGTAGATATTCTCTTAGATTGACTTCAATTTGTAACTGATTATCATATTGTTGGATCGGTTGTTTACCTCAAACAATACTTCCCAAGTATTTCTCTTTTCAATCTAACTAACAGATACGGAATGTCTGTTAGAAGGATCTCACAAACACTCAATGATAAACAAATAATCTTTGAACGGTAATAAGAACAAAAGAATAAATTCAAACTCAAAGATATATTTTCTCTCAAAGTTTTTTACAGGTAGTAGCAAGCAAGCACAAAACATACAAGCACACCTAAACAAGTTTACAATGAAAGGTTATATAGCTAAGGCTACAACCGTATACACGTAGGAATACAGCTGGGTATACTAGACAATACATAAAGTAAAGCTTATTCTAGTATATGGAGTGACTTAACAGGCTAAGACACTTAATTACAATCATTACAAATATAGACATTGACTTACAAAGACTAGCTAAATACAAAATGCATTTAATGTTGTTGATCTTTAAGGCTTCAGATAATCTTTTGCATTTAATGCAGCTGCGGAGAAGTAAGGTGTTGTATCTGACTTTAGGTATGTTGATCCTTGTTGTTCTCAGACCAGCACGTCTGTTGTTAGTACCTTTTGTACTATAAAAGTGCTCAGCTACAGTCTTTGTCAGAGGATAAACTCGGAAGTCTTTGTCTTTGTCTTTGGTACAGAAGAGAATCTTCGGAAGCTGTTAGTCTTCGGAACCTTTGGTTCTTCGGAAGCTTTATGTCTTCATAAGCTTTGAAGCTTTAACTCTTAAGTGTTGGCCTTTCGAAGTGTTTGTCTTGTACAGCCTTCAGCAGGAGTGAGTTACTCTTCGAAAGCAATGTTGCTTCCGAAAAGGAACTCCTTCCTTCCGAAGACTGTTTGTCTTTGTAGACCTTTATACTTTAACAAAATTGAAGTTTGGTGAGCATCTGTCTTTATTAGTCTTTACAGTCTCCCCCTAGGCTGATGCTACCAAAACTTCCTATTGGATTCTCTTCACAAACTTTTCTCCCCTCTGGACCTGAGCCCTTGCCTTTACCCACTTGACACCAACTGTCACACCCCCAAATTTCAACTAACGGAATCACACCGTTTGGGAGCATGACAAACCAGGATCTCAGATCATTAGACATAGCGAAGACCTCTATATGAATTTCAAAACATACTTTGGTCTTTAAAACATAACATCAAAGTTTACAAAAGTTGCGGAAGCGTTTAAAAACCATAAACAGTTGTAAAGTAAACATTACAAACCAAAATACTCAAATGTTCAAATTCAAATATTCAAATTTTTAAAATGCATGAGACTCTATCTCCTAGTCCATGCCAGCTGTAACGCGCGCCTTAGCGTCCTGAGAAAACATGTAAATCAAGTCAACACAAAGGTTGGTGCATAACACAGGTTTTAAGTAATCACAATGTTCAAAACAGCAGTTTGAATAACAAGATTGTAGATAACATAATCACACATGCACAGTCATGATAGCTAGTCATATAAACTATTTACATACGTGTTCGACACCGAAGCTGACGGATTGCCATGCTATAGCATGTTTTCGCCTTGCCACTATTGTCTATCACAACAATAGTAAAATTGTGTTTGGTCAGTCAAACACCTGTGTAGATCCCATCTACCAGGTGAGGTTTGTCAAACCTAATAGATCTATTTCCAACTACCACGCTTTGCATTACAGCAAACTAAACGGTTCGAGGTGTGTAAGGACTTTCAAGTTGATATGTTTTCACATAATGTAAACAGCTAACTCATGCAAGTGATATGTATCTAAAACAGTTTGTTGCACATGTTTTCTCCCCCCAAACAGTTTAAAATAAGAAAAGGGGCCGTGTACGCACCTTTGATAATAGCAGAATGATCAAATACGTGTGAACTTGCGTAGAAATCCTCTACGAAGAATCTGTGATTTAAACAATAACCTAAAGTTATTCGAATTGTCGTTTTGTGCTTGAAATCACATACGTATCAACATACGTATGTTAGAGTGTTAAGAATGTGCATACGAAAGTACGCGTGCCATTGAAATCGTTTAAATAAAATCATATTTGATTTTATTTAATTAAACGTAATTAAACGCGATTTCGTTTTTGGACTAAAATATAGCTTTTGTTATTCTAATACGTTCGTATTCCCGTTACGGTTCCAACGCAACTCGAACGGATTAAAACGGAGTCCGTATGTGGAAATTATCTCAAAATACCAAAAATGCCATTTTTATCAAAAACCGGCCACCCCTTGGCTCGAACCCGCGACCCTTCACACGAAACACACACAATCTACCATCTCGCCCGCTAGGGTATCGCATCAGGAATCCAGAATTAAAATTGTTTTAACCATTCATTCGGTCTAATTCCCCTTAGATATTATAGCCGAAGCACTTTATGATCAATTGATTACGAATTCGAATCCGATAATTCCTAAAACCATAGGGCTTTTCCTCATTAGGTTAATCCACAACCAATTATGAAACTTAATTGGATTTTTATACATCGATTGCCTAAAAAAAACCCCAATTCGTTTCTTAACATAAGCCCTAGTTATAGAATTTAATCAATTCGTGATTGTTTCTTAAAATTAACATACTATTATCCTTTGTCGAGATCTTCTGAAGTTAACCATAACAATTAATTTGATCTTAAGCTTCATTTGGGTACAAACCCCCAAACCGTTTTTCCTAAAGAACCCTAGATATCAAATCCCATTGATTCGATGTTAAAACCAGAAATTGTTTTATGTTTAAGCTTAATCGGCACATTATGAAGCTTCCCATAACATTCAATTCGATTCCAGAACTCATTTGTATAAAAATCCCCAAAACGACTTTGACAAGAACCCTAATTACTTGAACTTCATCAAAACGATGTTAACAGTTGAAATTGATTTAGGATAACCCTTAGTCGGCCATATTAGAAGATGTATAATCGATTACTTACTTGATTTGATGATTAATCGATGGAGATCGACTTTGAGTCTCATTTCGGCCGCCCCTTGTTCGACTTCGTGATCTCGTGCCTTATAGGATCAAATTGATAGATGAATAAAACTCTGAGAGTACCGATTTAAGTTTCTGAAACTTCAATTTGATGAATTAAGACCGTATTATATTAATTTGATATGGAGGAGTTACGGTTTCGACTTTTGAGCTTGACAATGATTAAATTCGACCATTAATCCTTCTAATAACGTATAATAACTGTTAGTAATCATCAATGAGATGATTAGTGGTCATTTAATTCCATCATAACCGATCATAGAATGCTATTCGAATTCCAATTTAGTTGTTAGGCCGAATTTTGACTTTTAATATCAAACTTGAACCTTTAAAATCAATTACAAGTCTTAATTTTTTAATTAGAACAAATTGAAACTGATTTCTACTAATTCCAATCCTTTAGGTATTATTTAGCTCGATTGCATAATAATTCGGTTAACAAAATTTAGCCGAAAGTCCCAAATTGTCACTAATTTGGTCCTTTAACTCCTTGTTGGGCTAAATTAATCCCAATTGGGCTTCTCAAATATAATTGGGCCTATCCTTAACTCATTGGGTCTATCTTAGCCTTGTTGGGCCTACCTTGGGCCTACTTTGGCCTTGTTTGGCCTACTTATGTCTTAATGGGCCTTCCCTGTTTTCCTTGAGCCTAAATAAATCTTATTGGGCCTACTAGACTTTGTTGGGCCTTCATAGACTCCATTGGGCCTTACCGGGCCTTCCTTGGCCTTGTTGGGCCTTCATTGGCCTTGTTGGGCCTTCATTGGCCTTGTTGGGCCTATGATATCACCATCTTCCGTTAACAAGGTTAGTGTAAAAAGTCGAATTGTCACATCATCCCCTTGTTGAAGGAATTTTCGTCCCGAAAATTAGTAAATGTTAGGAGTAGTTAGGAAAACTACTTACGAGTTTAAATCGTACGTGTTAGTGTGATTTGATCATTCTGTGTGCTTGTGTGTACTCACACACAAAGTCTAATGCTTGTAACATCACAATTCAAATGTGATCGTTCAATGTGATTGTTTGCGTGTACACTAGTTAGTTCACCTAACTGTGACTGTTTGTGTTTGATCATACTGTGTTGTGTAACCTCACACATAGTGAGTGTCTATAACCGTTTGTACTATGCAACCCCGCACATAGTAAAATGTGTGTAACTAATCGTGTATGTACTACCATAACATGTAACATATGAAATGTAGCACATAAAACATATAGAATGTAATGTAGCACAAATGTTTGTAACAAAATCAATTGAATAAATAAAATATTTGTGCTTACAGTTTGAAATTTGCAGTGTTGATGTGTGAAAGCATCACGTCATCCCCTTGTTGAAGGAAATTTCGTCCCGAAATTTAACGTGCGCTCTCAGTGTTAGCAGTAGCTGTTTTGAATAGATGAGGATATTTCTTCATCATTTGGTCTTCCCGTTCCCATGTGAATTCAGGACCACGTCTTGAATTCCATCGAACTTTGACTATCGGAATCTTGCTTTGCTTAAGTTGTTTGACCTCTCGGTCCATGATTTCCGCCGGTTCTTCAATGAATCGTAACTGTTCATCTACTTGTATTTCTTCTAACGGTACAATCAATGTCTCATCAGAAAGACATTTCTTTAAGTTCGACACATGAAACACATCATGAACTCCACTGAGTTCATCCGGTAGTTTGAGTTGGTACGCAACTGGACCAATCCTTTTCAGAATCTCAAAAGGTCCTACGTAACGTGGACTAAGCTTCCCGCGCTTGCCGAATCGTATCACACCTTTCCAAGGTGATACCTTTAGAAGAACTCGATCTCCTACTTGAAATTCCAACGGCTTACGACGTTTGTCTGCATAACTCTTCTGTCGATCCCGAGCCGCTGCCATACGGTTCCGAATTTGAACTATCTTCTCTGTCGTTTCGTGCACCAGTTCAGGACCTGTTATCTGACTGTCACCAATTTCAGCCCAACAAACTGGTGAACGACATTTGCGACCATACAAAGCTTCAAACGGTGCTGCTTGAATACTTGTGTGATAACTATTATTGTAAGAGAATTCCACCAACGGTAAATGATTCTCCCAACTATCACCAAAATCAATTACACAAGCTCGTAACATATCCTCGAGCGTTTGAATCGTTCGTTCACTTTGACCATCGGTCTGTGGATGATAAGCGGTACTCATATCCAAGCGAGTCCCCAATGATTTATGAAGTGATTTCCAAAAGTTGGAAGTAAACCGGGCATCCCGATCTGATATGATAGAGATTGGCACACCATGCCGTGCTACTACTTCCTTGATGTAAATGCGAGTCAGTTTCTCCATCTTATCAGTTTCCTTGATTGCTAAGAAGTGTGCAGATTTCGTTAATCGATCGACAATTACCCATATCGTATCACAACCGCTCGGTGTACGGGGTAACTTAGTAATAAAATTCATTGAAATCTGTTCCCACTTCCACATCGGTATCTCTGGCTGTTGCAGTAAACCAGATGGCTTCTGATATTCAACTTTGACTTTCAAACAAGTCAAACATTTGCTAACGTACTTAGCAATATCAACTTTCATGTGAGGCCACCAATACAGTGCTTTCAAGTCATGATACATCTTGTCTGATCCCGGATGGACTGAATACCTAGACTTGTGTGCTTCGTCCATCACGAGTTCCCTTAAACCTCCATACAAAGGTATCCACATTCGGTTAATGAAATAACGAATTCCATCAGAATTCGCATCCAACTGTTTTTCCATTCCTCGTAAAGATTCCTGTATCAAATTTTCCTTTTTCAAGGCCTCGATCTGAGCACTGCGCACCTTGTCAAGGAAGTCAGTGTGTATTGTCATCATAAGTGCACGAACCCGTCTTGTTGAAGTATCCTTTCTGCTTAGAGCATCAGCTACTTCATTAGCCTTTCCCGGGTGATACTTAATCGCACACTCATAATCATTCAACAACTCAACCCATCGTCGTTGCCTCATATTAAGCTCCTTCTGATCAAAGATATGTTGCAAACTCTTATGATCAGTATAGATAGTACACTTAGTTCCATACAAGTAATGCCTCCAAATCTTCAAAGCAAAAACCACTGCTCCTAACTCCAAGTCATGAGTAGTGTAATTCTTTTCATGCATTCTTAGTTGTCTGGAAGCATAAGCAATCACCTTATCACGTTGCATCAACACACATCCCAAACCCTGTCCAGATGCGTCACAATACACCGCAAAGTCTTCCGTCCCTTCCGGTAAGTACAGAATCGGTGCGCTGCAAAGCTTCTGTTTCAATAACTGGAACGCAGTTTCCTGTTTATCCGTCCAGTTATATTTTGTTTCCTTGTGCGTAAGAGCTGTAAGTGGTTGAGCGATCTTTGAGAAACCCTCAATAAATCGTCGATAATAACCCGCCAAACCAAGGAATTGTCGTACCTCTGTAGGGGTCTTTGGCGCTTCCCAATTCTTAATCGCTTCAATCTTCGCTGGATCAACATGTATGCCCTTTTCATTAACTATATGACCCAGAAATTGTACTTCTCGCATCCAGAAATCACATTTCGAGAATTTAGCGTACAATTGTTCGTGTTTCAATAGCTCTAGCAGTAATCGAAGATGTTCAGCGTGTTCCTCCTCAGATTTTGAATAGATGAGAATGTCATCGATGAAAACTATGACAAACTTATCAAGATAAGGTTTACAAACACGATTCATGAGATCCATGAATACAGCTGGAGCGTTTGTCAACCCAAATGGCATAACCAAGAACTCATAATGGCCATATCGTGTCCTGAATGCTGTCTTCGGAATATCCTCCTCCTGAACTCTTAGTTGATGATAACTCGACCTGAGATCAATCTTCGAGTAGTAACTCGAACCTTGCAACTGATCGAACAGATCGTCAATCCTGGGTAACGGATACCGGTTCTTGATAGTAACCTTGTTCAATTCCCGGTAATCGATACACATACGAAAAGTCCCGTCCTTCTTCTTTACAAACAATACTGGAGCTCCCTATGGTGAAAAACTAGGTCGTATGAAACCCTTATCCAACAACTCTTGCAATTGTGTGGATAACTCTTGCATCTCTGACGGTGCAAGTCGATAAGGCGCCCTAGCTATCGGTGCTGCATCTGGTGTAAGGTCGATTCGGAATTCCACCTGTCTGATAGGCGGTAATCCCGGCAAGTCTTCTGGAAATACCTCTGGAAATTCACAAACTACAGGTATATCTTCAAGCTTCTTCTCAGCTACCGGCTTTTCAGTTATAAGTGCTATAACTGCCGTATGACCTTTCCGCAGACATTTGTGTGCTTTCATACAAGATATGAGACGCAGTGGCGTACTGCTCTTCTCACCTTGTACATATAATGTCTCTCCCTGCGGAAGAGGTATGCGAACAATCTTTTCATGGCATACAATTTCAGCCTGATTTTTGGACAACCAGTCCATGCCAATAACTACATCAAAACTACCTAAGGCAATAGGCATCAGATCAATCTCTAATGTCTGACCCATCAAATCAAGAATACATCCCTTAAAAATGTTTTCCACTACAATCAACTTACCATCAGCTAATTCCACAGTGTAGGGACTATCTAAGGCAGTGGGACTAACATTTAGCAACTTAACAAGTGAACTAGATACAAAACTCCGGTCGGCACCAGTGTCAAATAGCATAGAGGCATAGTGATTATTTAAGAGGAACGTACCCGTGACAATGTTGGGATCCTCCCGCGCTTGACGTCCTCCAATCACAAACGCCCTGCCTCTAGCACCATTGTTGTTGTTGTTATTGTTGTTGTTGTTGTTGGTGCCATTTCCATTACCGTTGCCATTTCCATTACCATTGGCATTATTGTCCCCGCCTTTCTTGAGCTGTGGGCAATCTTTCTTAAAATGCCCCATCTTGCCACACTCAAAACAACCTTTCTGAGCATTATTCTGGTTATTGTTCTGGTTGTTGTTGTTCTGTAGTTCCCCGCGACAATCCTTAGCCGCATGCCCAATCTTGCCACACCTCTGGCACTTAGCTCTTTCACATTGATTACCTGCATGATGGTAACCACACTTGTTGCACTTGGGGTGTTTCCCAATATAACCTCCCGACGATGATGATTGCTGACCACTGCTTGAACCATGATAAGACTTGTTTGAGTCTTGTTTCCGGTTTTGCTGATATGATTGTTGGTTGTTACCCTTGAAATTGTTACTCTCCCACTTTCTCTAATGGTCTCCCACCTTGGTAGCAGATGTTCGTTTGGGCAGAGTTCCCTGTAACACTGCCTGATCAGTAAGCTGATGCGCTAGACGAACAGCTTGTTGGATGGTGGTGGGATTTGCTGAAGTCACCAACCCCTGAATCTGAGACACTAGTCCTCCAATGTACCTTTCAATCCACTTACTGGCTGGAGTAGCCTTGTGTGGTAGCAGTCTGGCCAACTCGTGTGACCTGGTTGTGTACTCTTCAATGTTTGACCCCTCCATCTTGAGGTGCCAATATTCTTCTTCCAACTTCTGCATTTCACTGCGAGGACAGTACTCCTCTCGCAGTAAAGTTTTGAAGTCATCCCATGTTAAGGCATTAGCCTCTCCCAATCCCAGAGTCTGAACATTCGAGTTCCACCAGGTTAATGCTGGACCCTCCAATGTTCCCGTAGCAAATTTCACCTTGCTTTCGTTAGGGCAGTTGCACATTTCGAATACAGACTCAGCCTTTTCAATCCACCGAAGGAGTCCAATGGCCCCCTCCGACCCTTTGAAATTGTGAGGTTTGCAGTCCAAGAACATCTTGAACGTGCAGACTTGTGGGTTAATCAATCCCCCAGCTGGACCCTGTGGCCCTGTGTTGTGAGTCTGAGCATACTGTGCGATTGCCTCTGCAACTCTGTTGTTAATTAGCTCATTGAGCTCAGCAACAGTCATATGTACGTTTCCCTCAGCCATTAGTTTCCTATTTACAAGAAGTGTTAGCACGAAGTCAAAATCTAATGTGACATGTGTAAGTAAAACAACAAACACAACATGTAATATAAATCAACACGACTGTTGAAAATAAATAATAATTCTTCCATAAATAGAAACTTTCTTTGAGTACAATACTTTTGAAATGAAATACAAGTTTTCAAACTACTAATTTCAACTAACGGAATCACACCGTTTGGGAGCATGACAAACCAGGATCTCAGATCATTAGACATAGCGAAGACCTCTATATGAATTTCAAAACATACTTTGGTCTTTAAAACATAACATCAAAGTTTACAAAAGTTGCGGAAGCGTTTAAAAACCATAAACAGTTGTAAAGTAAACATTACAAACCAAAATACTCAAATGTTCAAATTCAAATATTCAAAATGTTTAAAATGCATGAGACTCTATCTCCTAGTCCATGCTAGCTGTAACGCGCGCCTTAGCGTCCTGAGAAAACATGTAAATCAAGTCAACACAAAGGTTGGTGCATAACACAGGTTTTAAGTAATCACAATGTTCAAAACAGCAGTTTGAATAACAAGATTGTAGATAACATAATCACACATGCACAGTCATGATAGCTAGTCATATAAACTATTTACATACGTGTTCGACACCGAAGCTGACGGATTGCCATGCTATAGCATGTTTTCGCCTTGCCACTATTGTCTATCACAACAATAGTAAAATTGTGTTTGGTCAGTCAAACACCTGCGTAGATCCCATCTACCAGGTGAGGTTTGTCAAACCTAATAGATCTATTTCCAACTACCACGCTTTGCATTACAGCAAACTAAACGGTTCGAGGTGTGTAAGGACTTTCAAGTTGATATGTTTTCACATAATGTAAACAGCTAACTCATGCAAGTGATATGTATCTAAAAACAGTTTGTTGCACATGTTTTCTCCCCCAAAACAGTTTAAAATAAGAAAGGGGCCGTGTACGCACCTTTGATAATAGCAGAATGATCAAATACGTGTGAACTTGCGTAGAAATCCTCTACGAAGAATCTGTGATTTAAACAATAACCTAAAGTTATTCGAATTGTCGTTTTGTGCTTGAAATCACATACGTATCAACATACGTATGTTAGAGTGTTAAGAATGTGCATACGAAAGTACGCGTGCCATTGAAATCGTTTAAATAAAATCATATTTGATTTTATTTAATTAAACGTAATTAAACGCGATTTCGTTTTTGGACTAAAATATAGCTTTTGTTATTCTAATACGTTCGTATTCCCGTTACGGTTCCAACGCAACTCGAACGGATTAAAACGGAGTCCGTATGTGGAAATTATCTCAAAAATACCAAAAATGCCATTTTTATCAAAAACCGGCCACCCCTTGGCTCGAACCCGCGACCCTTCACACGAAACACACACAATCTACCATCTCGCCCGCTAGGGTATCGCATCAGGAATCCAGAATTAAATTGTTTTAACCATTCATTCGGTCTAATTCCCCTTAGATATTATAGCCGAAGCACTTTATGATCAATTGATTACGAATTCGAATCCGATAATTCCTAAAACCATAGGGCTTTTCCTCATTAGGTTAATCCACAACCAATTATGAAACTTAATTGGATTTTTATACATCGATTGCCTAAAAAAACCCCAATTCGTTTCTTAACATAAGCCCTAGTTATAGAATTTAATCAATTCGTGATTGTTTCTTAAAATTAACATACTATTATCCTTTGTCGAGATCTTCTGAAGTTAACCATAACAATTAATTTGATCTTAAGCTTCATTTGGGTACAAACCCCCAAACCGTTTTTCCTAAAGAACCCTAGATATCAAATCCCATTGATTCGATGTTAAAACCAGAAATTGTTTTATGTTTAAGCTTAATCGGCACATTATGAAGCTTCCCATAACATTCAATTCGATTCCAGAACTCATTTGTATAAAAATCCCCAAAACGACTTTGACAAGAACCCTAATTACTTGAACTTCATCAAAACGATGTTAACAGTTGAAATTGATTTAGGATAACCCTTAGTCGGCCATATTAGAAGATGTATAATCGATTACTTACTTGATTTGATGATTAATCGATGGAGATCGACTTTGAGTCTCAATTTCGGCCGCCCCTTGTTCGACTTCGTGATCTCGTGCCTTATAGGATCAAATTGATAGATGAATAAAACTCTGAGAGTACCGATTTAAGTTTCTGAAACTTCAATTTGATGAATTAAGACCGTATTATATCAATTTGATATGGAGGAGTTACGGTTTCGACTTTTGAGCTTGACAATGATTAAATTCGACCATTAATCCTTCTAATAACGTATAATAACTGTTAGTAATCATCAATGAGATGATTAGTGGTCATTTAATTCCATCATAACCGATCATAGAATGCTATTCGAATTCCAATTTAGTTGTTAGGCCGAATTTTGACTTTTAATATCAAACTTGAACCTTTAAAATCAATTACAAGTCTTAATTTTGTAATTAGAACAAATTGAAACTGATTTCTACTAATTCCAATCCTTTAGGTATTATTTAGCTCGATTGCATAATAATTCGGTTAACAAATTTAGCCGAAAGTCCCAAATTGTCACTAATTTGGTCCTTTAACTCCTTGTTGGGCTAAATTAATCCCAATTGGGCTTCTCAAATATAATTGGGCCTATCCTTAACTCATTGGGTCTATCTTAGCCTTGTTGGGCCTACCTTGGGCCTACTTTGGCCTTGTTTGGCCTACTTATGTCTTAATGGGCCTTCCCTGTTTTCCTTGAGCCTAAATAAATCTTATTGGGCCTACTAGACTTTGTTGGGCCTTCATAGACTCCATTGGGCCTTACCGGGCCTTCCTTGACCTTGTTGGGCCTTCATTGGCCTTGTTGGGCCTTCATTGGCCTTGTTGGGCCTATGATATCACCATCTTCCGTTAACAAGGTTAGTGTAAAAAGTCGAATTGTCACACCAACTCTCCCATCTGATCCATTGTCTAGATTTTCAAGTGGTAGTCTTTCCAGGTCAAAGATAAAGGGCTGAGCCAGCACCATCAATTTTGTCAAATCCAAAACCTTTATTCCTCCATTCATCTGATAAAGAGTGAACTCCTTGTGAAGTGCATTGAAGCTCCAATTTATTATAGGAATGTAGGTATAATGATGCATCAGATCATATAGATTTCTTGATTGATCTTTAAGCAGTGGATTATCTGGTGTGGCTTTTGGTCCTGAGGATGGTGAATCTGGCTCAGAGTCAGAGGAGATGACAGTTGTTCTCTTTTTCCTTCTGGCTATGCTTTTTCTTCTTCTGAATCTTGGTCTCTCTTGAGCAGTAGCTTGACTCCTCTGATCTCTGGCCTGATCATCTTCTACATTTGAGCCCACTGCTGCACCTGTTGTTGCAGTGGGCTGTGGACCAGCATCCTCAGTTGTTGAGGGCTCTGTTCTCCTCTCATCCGCCTGTGTTTGTCTCTCATGATCATGATCAGGGTCTGTTGATTGTTGTTTCCTTGTAGTCTTTTTACCCTTATTGATCTTGATCACTGAAGAGATTGGCATGTTGTCCATAGAAGGACTTGATGGAGGAGAGGCTGGTTCTGCCTTAGGGTTTAGGGGGAACATGTTGGGGAACATGGACTTAGTTGCTTCCCCACACATGACTTCTTCTCCCTCTCTGATTCCAGCACCAGAGAGGGGAATTTCAATTGTAGCTCCTCCCTCTAGACCTAAGCCTAAGTTTAGGCTTGCCCTTTGAGCCTGTATCTGCTCAATAGAAGGTAACTCACCTCTGGCTACTTTGGCCTTGATGTCTCTGACATGCATGTCCATGGTGGAGTTCTTCATAGGGCCTAGCTGCCGAGCATGGAAGCCATATTGTAGAAGGAAAGCCTTCAACTTGTCTCTATAGGCCGTCTCCTTTTGTTTCTTGGTAAGGACAACCCTGGCCTTGGATGCAGCAGCAGCAGCCTGTTCTTGCTGCTGCACCTTGTCCAGCTCAGCAGCCATATGAGGCACCGACCAGAGCAATACTTCATCAAAATCATAGCCCTTCTCCTCGAGTATAGCAGAAATTCTGATGCGCTCTTCATCCTGAGAGGTGTGTGGTCGTCCCTTCTTCTTCTTAGGTACCCTCTCCTCTAACTCTGCTTCCTGCTCTGGGGTGAGTTTCCTTTTTTCCTTTGTCCAATGCTTTGGTCCTAGAGGAGATGGATCCTGTAGCCTCACCAACTGGTTCATTGGCTAGTAGTTCCTCTGTGGAGGAATCATCAACAATGACTGGGCCTTCAGAAGCAGCTGCAGCTTCGGAGTTAACCTCAGCATTCACTACCTCTTCCGGTTGACCAACCATCTTGGGTGACTCCTTATTAGTATCCACAGAGTGCTCAGGAATGGAGGAGAGGTCTTCAGCAGCCTTAGTCCCAGAAGGGGACACAGGCTCCATGGAGATAGGCTGTTCTTCTTGAGTGGTATCCTCCATAGCAACTTGGGCTATAGTCTCAGATGGAGACTTAGTCCCAGAAGGGGACTGTCGAGTCCCAGCAGGGGACTGAGGCTCCAAAGAGACATTTGTTGTTGTAAACTCTTGTTCTGTCTCTTTGGCAGCCTCTGTTGTGTAACATCAGTGCCGGACGCGTGCCGGAACAGTGATCGCAACAGTAAACTTGAACATTAAATCAGGTACACATTGCGTGAGACTATGTTTATACTATTGATACATTTTGATTAACATGAAACTATTATACGATTGTCTGGATCTGACTGAAACCTTAGGGTTTAACAGTCAGAAACATGTCAGACAACACAGTGTTGAAACACAGAAACATGATTTGATACTATTGTGTATATACGTATGTGAGGTTAAACAAAACGAAACTTTAACGGTTATTGTTACGGAATGCTAAACAGATGAATTATTCGTATAGGTGACGATCTGTACGAATGATTCTGATAGTTTAACATTCTGAAATAATGACTTAACAGTAGAAAACAAGAATCAGAAAGCCAAACCATCGTCGTGTTCGTTCGAATGACGATTCGAACGAATACGCGCGAGGGCGACGCGTTCTGACGAAACGAAACGAACGATAATAATTTGAAGGAAATATAATATTTCCTATTTTACAATTTTGAAACTCATCATAAATAAATAAACTAAACTATTTTATTTAAATCGTGAGTAAATAAACGAAACGCGTAAAATGCCATAATTCGATTAAATAAATTAATAAAATTATAATTAAAATAATTTTTAGAAATAAATAACGTTCACCTCGCTAAAATAAACTCATTTTATTTAAATTTCCTATAAACGCGCGAAACGTGCCGGATACGCGACGAAACTACGAACCGAGTAACCGAAACGAACCCGAATACCCACGGGGTATATAAACCCTAAATGACCACATTTATTTCATTTTCTATCACTCCTCTCTCTCTAAACTACCCTTACTGTCATTTTCTTTCCATCTCCACAAATTCATCTTCAAACCACAAGAACAAGCTCAAGTCTCCGCGAAATCAAGCATTCTTGGTGTCCAATTGAAGTCCTTGATCTCCTCTACAAGGAAGTACAACAGATCTGACGATTTACCCAGCCCATTTTAAGGTATGACGCCATAAAGTTGTTAAAAATTAGGGTTTTCACCCATCTAGGCGATGCATCCATTTTAAACCGGATCTAGGCTCAACTTCCTCATGTTCGCACACTTAGGGACCTTCTGTAGTATAGATCCACCATTGGAAACGAGCTGAGATAACCATGGTCGATGAAAATGATGATGTTAGAAGCAGGTTACAAGCGCATGGGACAAACCTGTAATGGCTGGTCAAGGGCCGAACCTTCGTCACTGTCTCTGAGCCATTGCCGAACCTTAGTGACCTAGCCGAACCATGTTGACCAAGCTTGGGCCAGCCGAACCCTCATGGATGGGCGAACCATTTCGACGAACCCCTTTGCATGGCCGCGAACCTTCTGCATGGAAGCCGAACCCTCGTACACAATCAAGACCTCCAAACCTGTTATATGTCGAACCTTTGGCCAAACCCTACTGTTTCAGCCGTGCATGTTGGCGAACCCTACCTCCCACGAACCTTGTTTTAGAGCGAACCTTCTGTCTTGCAGACAAACCTATGTAGCCGAACCCTAGCCACATGTCTGGACCGAACCTGTATCAACGAACCTTGATGCAGGTCTTTTAGCCGAACCTATAGAACCTTAGGCGAACCCATGAACTTGTGCGAACCTTAGGACAACCTCGACATGACCGGACCTTGGGTAGATTGTTAACAGGGTTCGCTGCCTTGTGGTATAATATCCTGGATGGTTGGATTAAGCCAAGCATGCCGGCCCAACATTGTGGTATTCGGCCCACCGTGGCTGCCTAGTTCAATGTCTTGATCGGCCCAAGGCCTAAAGCCCACTCATGAGAGCCCAACCTGATTATCTTTTGGCCCAAATCAATCATTGAGTACAATAACGGCCCAACATAAACATCACGTCTCAATACAACTAGCCGGCCCAAACTATTAGTGAACAAGCTCAAAACCGGTTACAGTGGTCCACTTCTTTATTCGGCCCAAATCAATTGCTAGGCCCATTTCTTATATTGGTCCAAGCCCAAAGAATGATTATACGACCCATTTACATTCGGCCCGTTCGATTTTGAGTATAACCTAAAATAACATGACACTTAAATCCTTAGGCTTTACAAGAATAATTTCATAGTTATTTATCAACTATGAAATTAATTATTCAAAATTTTATAAATTGTAAGAGTTGATAATCTTTAAACGAAAGTTAAAGTTATATACTTATGAACTTTGGAAGTTCAAGGTTATACACATAAGAAGTTAGATCAAGCTAGTGAGAACATGGGATGGGAAACGTTAAACCCAATTGGAATAGACAAGATATCAATAGCAAATAGGGCCGAATAAAGACCGTGACTTTCGAGTGTTAGCCAACCTCGGGGCTAACACTAATACCTACACGCACAACAAACTCTTATAAACTTGTACTTATAAACTACAACATCATGAAATCAATACATGATTGTGAACACTACAACAAAGGGCAAACAAAGAGCGAGCGTATTCTTGTTTTAATGTAACATCCCAAATTTCTAATACAAGTTACTTGGACTTACGAATGTGTGACGAACAATTAACTTGTAGGAAAAGAGACGAAAAATAACCAAGGCGAGGATTACAGATCGTGTACTCGAACTAGTAAAATTTCGAGTACTCCAGTTTCGAGTACACTAATTTCGAGTACACTGGTTTCGAGTACCAGCCTTGCCTATAAATAGTGGTGCCTTGGGAAGTGTGACAACCTTTGGCTGGAAGCTCATCTGCTCTCGAGTACACGAAGTTTAAGTCCAAGAATTTCAAGAATCAAACTTTGATCGACCAAACGAAGTAGGAAACGCACGGGATTTTACCAGGAGGATCAGCTACCTTCAAGTAAGTGATTCATGTATAGAAAGCTGGATTTTTATACAAAAGTTAGGATGGTTAAACAAAGGGTGAACTTATGCATAAAGCTCACACCTTTATGCATAAAGTTCATAACTTTGAGGTTCCAATACGTTGGTAACAACCAAAGGAACCTAGAACTAGCTCCCCAAAGTCTTAGATGAATTTCTGAAATGTTGAATGACGAAATGATGAGTACACGAAATCATGAACAGAGGGTACTCGAAATCATGCATGTATTTCGAGTACAATGTTATTTCGAGTACAGGGGCTATTTCGAAAACAATGGTTATTTCGTGTACATGGAATTTCGTGTACATGGCATTTCGTGAACAAGGGATGTTTCGTGTACATGGCATTTCGTGAACAAGGGATGTTTCGAGTACATGGCATTTCGTGAACGAGAAATGTTTCGAGTACATGGCAATTCGTGTATGTGGGAACTTAATGAATTTCAAGGGTTTCGAACACTTAGCTAAATTTCGAAAACTTGGATTCAATAAGGGGGACTAGTAGGCTATGAGGACTTAGAATAATTTCTAAGTCTAAGTATGTGATGTGATGGTATGTGATGATATGATGTAACTGATATAGGTCCTTAAGGCCCTAGCTAAGGAGTTCGGCTAAGGTTAACAGGAGTCTACTGTCAGGTGAGTTCTAGACGCCCTATTTTATGCTTAATGTTTTGGGCTGACATACATGCTTATTGTTATGTCTATGATGATATGTGCCTATGATGATAATGAATGAATGATGTTATGCCCTGACCAGGTATGCATGTTAAGGTGATAGTATGATTATTGCATGAAAGTATGCTAAGAATGATGAATGCATGTTAGTAAGTTATGATGATAAACTAAATGATAACATGCTATGATGATAAATAGGGAGGTATGTTATGATGAAATCCTAGGTACACTATGATGGAAGTATGATGTTATGATGATTACATGCTAGCAAAATGTGTTTATGTTGCCACGATGAATGATATGATGACGTGCGGCTAGCATGACATGTGCATGGTACTAGGATGTTATGATGACATGATACTAGCATACCCGGTATGAGAAATCCTATGTTATTAGGATAATGATACGATGTTATGATGAATGATGATATGGTGCTAGTGTATCATGTCATGATGAATGATGGTTGCTCCAGTACTTGTTACTGGGTAAGTATGGTTGCTCCAGTATTTGTACTGGGTAAGTATGGTTGCTCCCGTACTCGTTACGGGGTAAGTATGATGTTGCTCCCGTACTTGTTACGGGGTAAGTATGATGTTGCTCCCGTACTTGTTACGGGGTAAGTATGATGTTGCTCCCGTACTCGTTACGGGGTAAGTATGACGTTGCTCCCATATTCATATGGGGTAAGTATGGTTATGGTTGCTCCAGTACTTGCTACTGGGTAAGTATGGGTCTGCAGAAAGCTTCGGCGGGACAGACCAACGGTTATGGAGCCTTGTGCCGGCATAAGCCCACTGTTCGAATGGTAACAGTGGAATGTATGATGATGATGATGTAAGAATGTTATGTGCTAAGGTTATGGTCTATGAGTATGAGATGATGTATATGTTAAGTATGTTAATGTTGTTTCATGAAAACTAGAACTCACCAGCGTAAGCTGACTTGATTTAGCATGTATGTCAGGTTGAAGGTATGATAAGAGAAGGCATGGAGCTCGGGCATAGAGTCATACGACCCGGTGGTTTTGGCAATTCGATATGATTTTGATACAAACACTTTATTAAATTCTGTTTATCAAACTATGTTTACATTTCCGCTGCATGATTATGAAAGTTTTTAGTTTAAGAGCTATGTGTTATGATGAAAACCAACCTCTGTGAGGTGCCCGGTTTCGGGGCCTCACAAGTTGGTATCCGAGCCATAGTTTGAGAGATCTTGGCATCCCAAATGCCAAGACTTAAACTGAGAATGGGATTAATGGATGCGGATTGCCAACCACGGATGACGGATGCCACGAGTTGAATGTTTATGTATGAGTTAAGGGTTAGATGTAATGTTATGAAAGTAGTTAGTGTCATGCACATTGAAGAGATGGGATGGGAAACGTTTAGAGCCTATGAGTTGGGTAAATGGTTAATAACACTTGATCAACGTCGTTAACGATTTACAAAACTTATTCCGTGCTAAACTGATTCCTATGCTGACTCATCAATTGTTGCATTATGTGGAAAGTTAAGATGGCCGGACAAAAGGGTAGACCGCGAAAGAAACCACAGGTAGCTGAAGAACCACATGTCGAGGCTGAAGAACCCGTCAACGAAGACGACCACGAGCACAACGAGCAACCTGAGAATGAAGACGAGTTCACTCTAGAGCCTATCGTGGTGAAGGCTATTTCTGATGAGGTCTGCAAGATCATGGATGAAAAGATGCCAGCAATGATTGCTAAGGCACTGAAGGATGCTCTAAAAGACAAGTCTGAAGGAACTAAAGAAAGCACCAAAGAAGATGAGGTGGTGATCATCGAGACGAAGAGCGGCGACTCTATGACAGGGAAACTGAAGGGCTGTGACTACAAGTCCTTCAAGGGATGCAACCCACCGACCTTCGATGGTAAGAAGGATGCTGTGGCCACCTGCCACTGGGTATCCGCGATGGAGGCTGTTATCTCCATCAGTGAATGCCGAGTCGATCAAGCTGTTAAGTTTGCAGCTCACTCCTTTGTCGAGGAGGCACTTCACTGGTGGAACACCATTAAGCAGTCCAAGGCTGCAGCTGATGTAGAGAAGATGACTTGGGATGATCTAAAGGAACTGGTCACTAAGCAGTTTTGTCCCAAGAATGAGCTGGATAAGGTTGAAAGGGAGTTTCTGGTGCTGAAGGCGGGAAGCCTGAATCACAGGCAGTACACTTCGCGATTCAATGAGATGGCAAGACTTGTTCCTCACTTGGTTTCTACCGAGGAGCGCAGGGTGAAGTTATACATGGAGGGTTTGCCTCCCAAGGTTCGGATACATGTGAAGGCGAATGCTCCCAAGACTTATGACTCCACTGTGGAGCTCAGTGGCATAGTTTGGGATGATGTTATGTCAGCCGAGCCAGCCAAAGAAGAAGCAAAGGTGAAAGAGTCCTCCGGGACTAAGAGGGGTCGAACAGACCAACGAAAGTTCTCAAGCAAGAAGGCTAAGCGAGAGGAGATGGGCCGATGCAACAAGTGTAGGAAAAGCCACACGGGACAGTGCCTGGTGGGCACTAATTTATGTTTCAGGTGTGGAAAGACGGGGCACTTTTCTAGCAGTTGCCCGAATGCTACTCGATGCTTCAACTGCAATGGATTAGGACATATGTCCAAGGATTGCAAGCTACCACGGGCCGATGCTACGGGCTCGGGTAAGAAAGAGGAGAAAGGAAAGGAGAAGCAGAAGGCTAAAGCACGAGCCTTTACGATGACGAAGGATGATGCGAATGTGGACCCGGACGTGGTCACAGGTACCTTTTCTATCAACAATATTCCTGCTTCTGTATTGTTTGATTCTGGTGCCAGTATGAGTTTTGTGTCTTCTACTTTCTGTGATGGGTTATCTGGGAAGGTTAAGAAGATAGATCGGGTATTTGATGTAGAGACGGCTATTGGTAAGATGACCAGGGTGACTGAGGCTATTGATGACTGTTATGTTGAGATAGAAGGTCATAGGTTCCCTGTCCGATTGTTTCTTATTACCTTAGGGGGATTCGATGTGGTTTTGGGTATGGACTGGTTAGCCAAATATGAGGCTAACATTGTATGTCGACGAAAGATGATATGTTTACGTGCGATGGATGGGAGTTCCGTGACGGTTTATGGTGATAAAGCGATGTATGCGCCAAAGATCATTTCGATGATCAAGGCCGATGTTATGATGCGGCGAGGGTGTGTAGCCTACTTGGCCTATGCGATTGAGGAACGTACGGATACGAGGACGATCGATGATGTTCCCGTGGTGTGTAACTTCCCCGATGTATTCCCTGAGGAATTGCCTGGATTACCACCCGAACGGGAAATTGAGTTCCAGATCGACTTAGTGCCGGGGGCACAACCTGTTGCCAAAGCACCTTACCGTTTAGCTCCAACAGAGATGAAGGAAATGATGACCCAGCTACAAGAACTCCTTGATAAAGGTTTTATACGACCGAGTGTCTCTCCGTGGGGAGCACCGGTGCTGTTCGTTAAGAAGAAGGATGGAAGTATGCGTATGTGTATTGACTACAGGGAACTGAATAAGTTGACCGTAAAGAACAGGTATCCTCTACCCAGAATTGATGACCTGTTCGATCAATTGCAAGGTGCAAGCTGGTTCTCAAAGATAGATCTCCGATCCGGTTACCATCAGTTGAAAGTTCGAGAGCAGGATATTCCAAAGACTGCTTTCCGGACGCGTTATGGACATTACGAGTTTCTCGTTATGTCGTTTGGATTGACGAATGCTCCCGCAGCATTTATGGATTTGATGAACAGGGTATGTCGACCGATGCTGGACCGATCGGTGATAGTGTTTATTGACGATATTTTGATTTATTCAAAGAACGAGGGAGACCATGCTTGCCACGTACGTGAGGTATTGGAAATCCTGAGGAAAGAGGAACTTTATGCTAAGTTCTCCAAATGCGCTTTCTGGCTACGAGAGGTACAGTTTCTGGGTCACGTGGTGAACCCGGAAGGCATTATGGTAGATCCAGCTAAAGTTGAAACGATTATGAAATGGAGTCCTCCAAAGTCACCGACAGAAGTACGCAGTTTTCTTGGTTTGGCCGGTTACTATCGGAGATTCATTCAGGACTTCTCCAAGATAGCGACGCCACTGACGAAGCTCACGAAGAAAGACGTAAAGTACGAATGGGGTCCAAACCAAGAACAAGCGTTTTCAGTGCTAAAGGAGAAACTTACCCAAGCTCCTGTTCTAGCACTGCCGGATGGGAATGATGATCTTGTTGTGTATGCCGATGCGTCACGACAAGGGTTGGGATGTGTACTAATGCAAAGGGGAAGGGTGATAGCTTATGCTTCGCGCCAGCTAAAGATTCATGAGGCTAACTACCCGACCCACGATCTTGAACTCGCTGCAGTGGTGTTTGCATTGAAAATATGGAGGCACTATTTGTATGGAGTAAGGAGTACCATCTATACCGACCACAAGAGCTTGAAGTATTTCTTCGAGCAAAAGGATTTGAATATGAGGCAGAGACGATGGCTTGAGCTGTTAAAGGATTATGACTGTGATATTCTATATCACCCGGGAAAGGCCAATGTGGTGGCAGATGCTCTGAGTCGCAAGACTGATCATCCTGCCATACGAGTGAAATCGTATAGTTTGGTGATAACGCCAGACTTTCTGAACGAGCTCAAACAGGCGCAACAGGAGGGATTGAAGGAAGAGAATGTGGGTTTTGAACGCGTCTTCGGACAAGTCAAGAACTTGGAAGACAATGACCATGGGATAAAGCTACGATTCGGTCGAATGTGGGTGCCCAGAAATGGGGACATTCGAGCGAGGATTTTAGATGAAGCCCACAAGTCACGATACTCGGTACACCCCGGTGCGACGAAGATGTATCAAGATCTTCGACAGGATTATTGGTGGCCGGGCATGAAGTTTAATGTGATGCAGTATGTGAACAGGTGTCTTACTTGTGCGCAAGTGAAGGCTGAACATCAGAAACCCTACGGATATGTGCAACCTCTAGAGGTACCAGAATGGAAATGGGAACACATCACCATGGATTTCATTACCAAGCTACCAAAGACAGCTAAGCGACATGATACCATTTGGGTGATTGTGGACCGACTGACGAAGAGTGCACACTTTCTTCCTATCAGGGAAACGTATACCTCCGAAAGGTTGTCTGAGTTGTTCGTGAAAGAGATTGTGACCAGACATGGAGTTCCTGTCTCCATTGTGTCAGATCGGGATACGAGGTTTACTTCCAGATTCTGGAAGCAGTTTCATGATGCTATGGGAACGAAGTTAAATATCAGTACCGCCTATCACCCTCAGACTGATGGACAGTCAGAAAGGACTATCCAAACGTTGGAGGATATGCTTAGGGCGTGCATTATCGATTTTGGAGGAAGCTGGGATGGCCACTTGCCATTGGTGGAGTTTTCATATAACAACAGCTATCACTCTAGTATCGGAATGCCCCCATATGAGGCGTTGTACGGACGACGATGTAGAACCCCGGTATGCTGGGGTGAAGTTGGACAGAAAGAAATGGGAAACAAGGCTGCCGTGATTGATATGGCAGAAAAGCTACGGGTGATAAAAGCACGTATGAAAGCTGCACAAGATCGCCAAAAGTCTTACGCTGACAAGCGCCGACGACCGATAGAGTTTAATGTGGGCGATCGGGTGTTGCTGAAAGTATCACCATGGAAGGGAATCATTCAATTCAGAAAGCGAGGCAAGTTGAGTCCGAGGTACATTGGACCATTCCCGATAAAGGCAAGGGTAGGGAAGGTCGCGTATCGGCTGGACCTACCAGAGGAGCTGAACGGGATTCATCCTACCTTCCACGTGTCACATCTTAGGAAGTGCTTGGCAGACGAGCAGGAGCATGTTCCTTTAGATGACATTGAGGTAGATGATCGACTGAACTACATTGAAGAGCCAGTTGCCATTGTGGACACAAAGGAAAAACAGCTACAGAATAAAACGGTTCGTCAAGTAAGAGTTCAGTGGAAGCATCGGAAGGGTTCAGACACGACGTGGGAATTGGAAGACGAAATGAGGAAGATGTACCCTCATTTGTTCGATATGTAACGAGGCAGGTTTCGGGACGAAACCTATTGTAAGGAGGGGAGACTTGTAACATCCCAAATTTCTAATACAAGTTACTTGGACTTACGAATGCGTGACGAACAATTAACTTGTAGGAAAAGAGACGAAAAATAACCAAGGCGAGGATTACAGATCGTGTACTCGAACTAGTAAAATTTCGAGTACTCCAGTTTCGAGTACACTAATTTCGAGTACACTGGATTTCGTGTACACTGGTTTCGAGTACCAGCCTTGCCTATAAATAGTGGTGCCTTGGGAAGTGTGACAACCTTTGGCTGGAAGCTCATCTGCTCTCGAGTACACGAAGTTTAAGTCCAAGAATTTCAAGAATCAAACTTTGATCGACCAAACGAAGTAGGAAACGCACGGGATTTTACCAGGAGGATCAGCTACCTTCAAGTAAGTGATTCATGTATAGAAAGCTGGATTTTTATACAAAAGTTAGGATGGTTAAACAAAGGGTGAACTTATGCATAAAGCTCACACCTTTATGCATAAAGTTCATAACTTTGAGGTTCCAATACGTTGGTAACAACCAAAGGAACCTAGAACTAGCTCCCCAAAGTCTTAGATGAATTTCTGAAATGTTGAATGACGAAATGATGAGTACACGAAATCATGAACAGAGGGTACTCGAAATCATGCATGTATTTCGAGTACAATGTTATTTCGAGTACAGGGGCTATTTCGAAAACAATGGTTATTTCGTGTACATGGAATTTCGTGTACATGGCATTTCGTGAACAAGGGATGTTTCGTGTACATGGCATTTCGTGAACAAGGGATGTTTCGAGTACATGGCATTTCGTGAACGAGAGATGTTTCGAGTACATGGCAATTCGTGTATGTGGGAACTTAATGAATTTCAAGGGTTTCGAACACTTAGCTAAATTTCGAAAACTTGGATTCAATAAGGGGGACTAGTAGGCTATGAGGACTTAGAATAATTTCTAAGTCTAAGTATGTGATGTGATGGTATGTGATGATATGATGTAACTGATATAGGTCCTTAAGGCCCTAGCTAAGGAGTTCGGCTAAGGTTAACAGGAGTCTACTGTCAGGTGAGTTCTAGACGCCCTATTTTATGCTTAATGTTTTGGGCTGACATACATGCTTATTGTTATGTCTATGATGATATGTGCCTATGATGATAATGAATGAATGATGTTATGCCCTGACCAGGTATGCATGTTAAGGTGATAGTATGATTATTGCATGAAAGTATGCTAAGAATGATGAATGCATGTTAGTAAGTTATGATGATAAACTAAATGATAACATGCTATGATGATAAATAGGGAGGTATGTTATGATGAAATCCTAGGTACACTATGATGGAAGTATGATGTTATGATGATTACATGCTAGCAAAATGTGTTTATGTTGCCATGATGAATGATATGATGACGTGCGGCTAGCATGACATGTGCATGGTACTAGGATGTTATGATGACATGATACTAGCATACCCGGTATGAGAAATCCTATGTTATTAGGATAATGATACGATGTTATGATGAATGATGATATGGTGCTAGTGTATCATGTCATGATGAATGATGGTTGCTCCAGTACTTGTTACTGGGTAAGTATGGTTGCTCCAGTATTTGTACTGGGTAAGTATGGTTGCTCCCGTACTCGTTACGGGGTAAGTATGATGTTGCTCCCGTACTTGTTACGGGGTAAGTATGATGTTGCTCCCGTACTTGTTACGGGGTAAGTATGATGTTGCTCCCGTACTCGTTACGGGGTAATTATGACGTTGCTCCCATATTCATATGGGGTAAGTATGGTTATGGTTGCTCCAGTACTTGCTACTGGGTAAGTATGGGTCTGCAGAACGCTTCGGCGGGACAGACCAACGGTTATGGAGCCTTGTGCCGGCATAAGCCCACTGTTCGAATGGTAACAGTGGAATGTATGATGATGATGATGTAAGAATGTTATGTGCTAAGGTTATGGTCTATGAGTATGAGATGATGTATATGTTAAGTATGTTAATGTTGTTTCATGAAAACTAGAACTCACCAGCGTAAGCTGACTTGATTTAGCATGTATGTCAGGTTGAAGGTATGATAAGAGAAGGCATGGAGCTCGGGCATAGAGTCATACGACCCGGTGGTTTTGGCAATTCGATATGATTTTGATACAAACACTTTATTAAATTCTGTTTATCAAACTATGTTTACATTTCCGCTGCATGATTATGAAAGTTTTTAGTTTAAGAGCTATGTGTTATGATGAAAACCAACCTCTGTGAGGTGCCCGGTTTCGGGGCCTCACATTTAAATAGTCAACTACCAAGGACACAAGGTGAGTTCATTTGTCCCTTTTCAAACTTATTTGTTTTACTTCGGGACTGAGAAGCATGTTAAACATTTTCATATAATTATTGAAAGATTGTTTAATGCTTTAAACTTAAACTTGAAACTTATGTTGAAACTTATGATTGAAACTTAGTATTCTTTGAAAGATAGCAGACTTGCAACTTATACATTAAACTTGTAGTTTGAAACCACATGTTAGATGTTGATGAGACTTGATGCTTATACTTGGGGAAACATTATACTTTAAACAGGAGACTTGATGCTATTACATGTGAAACTTTATACTTTAGACATGAGACTAGTGACTTATACTTGTGAAACTTTATATTTTAAACATGAGGTATGAGATTTATACTTGTGAAACTTTATACTTTAGACATGAGACTTGAGACTTATACTTGTGAAACTTTATATTCTAAACATGAGATATGAGACTTATACTTGTGAAACTTTATAATTTAAACATGAGACATGAGACTTATACTTGTGAAACTTTATACTTTCAACATGAGACTTGAGGTTTATACTTGTGAAACTTTATACTTTCAACATGAGACTTGAGGTTTATACTTGTGAAACTTTATACTTTAAACAATGTGTGAGACTTGATACAAACTTATGGGATTCCTGATGAAACATTTTGTGAACACTTGAAACTTTATGCTTGAAACTACTACTTGCGCATGAAACATGGTACATATATCTAATCATAGGCTATGTAATGGCTAAACTACTGGTAATCCAGAGCTTGTACCTATGGATTGAGATATATGTAAAACATAAACGTATCGAGACTAAGCTATTACCTATATAAGAGACATGTAATTGCTAAACTACTGGTAGTCCAGAGCTTTTGGTCTGCTTATATGAGGTATGTAATTGCTAAACATAAACATTACAATGCTAAGCTATTATCTATATAAGAGACATGTAATGGCTAAACTACTGGTAATCCAGAGCTTTTGTCTGCTTATATGAGATATGTAATTGCTGGAATTACTTGTGTATGCATGGCTTGTGTCTATGTATGAGATATGTAATTGCTAAACTACTGGTAAACCAGAGCTTTTATCTTGTATAGGAGACACGTAATCGCTAGACTAAGCTTAACTAATCTGTGAGCTACGTAATTGCTAAACGACTGCTAGTGCAGAGCTTGTACTCACGCATGAGATTAGGGACAGCTAAACTATGTGCACGTGAAACTATGATGCTTGATAAACATACTTTGAAACTAACACTTGTGAACACAATATACTTGTAAACTTTGAAACAGAAAACAAAAGCTTTGATGAGGTATGGGTTGATTGGTAGGTAAAATGCTTAATTATTATTAACAACAGTGTCATATCCGGATTAGTATGTGGTGGGATGGCGTCTGGGCGGGTCGTAGGCTCGACCCAGGGGTATGCCCTATATATAAGCATACCGATTTGGATATTACATGTGGAGTTAATAAGATTAAGGTTTTACCGAAAGAGATTTGTTAAAGCTATTTTAAACTTAAAAACTATATGAACTCACCAACTATTGTGTTGACTTTGTTTTCTTACATGCATTCCCAGGTGAAGAACAGGTATAAGCTAAGGCTTCAGGATTTGCATACTAGGCTGCCCAGATAGAGGACCTAGTAGACTTTTGGGAAGCACATCTTTTGTTGACGATACACATTACTTTTGATATCTTGTACATATACAAGATATAAACATTTGATTCTTTTGTAGGTTTACTTAGTTAAATAGCAGAACATTGATATTGTAATTTAACTTTGTAATCCTAGTTTAATGTTGAATGTGCTTTAGTTATTCTTAACATTGATGCTATGTAAACAATCTGATCACTATGATTATCACCCACGATATCGCGCCCCGAGAAACTTCCGCTCGACGGGGACTCCGATCCAACCCCGCCGGCTCGGGGTGTGACAGATTGGTATCAGAGCTCAAGGTTATAGAGAATAATAGGTCATTTACTTAAACGGTTTGGCCTAGACTATAACTTAGGGACCTTCATATAGAGAACATAGGATTTAAGCTTGCATTGTGTCATCTATATTCGATCATTACTTTAACTGATATTCTTTTGAGTATAAGCAGAATGTCATCAAGAAGACAACCATCACCGCCTTCTCCTTCACAGGATACGGACCCATCAGCCGTTGCACTCGCAACCCTAGTCACTAAACAGATGATGACGGTTCTCCCTGGAATCATCACTCAAGTCATGAACGATGACGAGAACACACGATGCTACCTGAAGACAGTTACGGGAACTAAAGGAGTTGTACAAGGAGAGACAAGCAAGAAGCGAAAACGGTGTCGTCCTAAGAAATCAAGAGACCTTGAAATCTACACTGAGGCCATTCCCCTTCGCCAAATGGTCGTTGCTCCTGAATCAAAAGGTGGTAAGCGTTATGCTGGAAAAGCTCCCCTTTGCGCTAGGTGTCACTATCACCATCGTGCTGAAATTTCATGCAAGCAATGCACCCATTGTGGTAAGATTAACCATTGGGATCATAAATGCAAATCTTCGATGGAATTAATATGCAAACAGAATACTGGAAAATTTCCTTTATGTGCCACGTGCGGTCTTCATCATGCTAAGAATAAACTGTGCAAACATTGCCTGAACTGCAGGAGAAAGGGACACTGGAGTCGTGATTGTAATAATCCCCCGACTCATAACCAGAACCCTGGAAATACTACATATCCCCTTCCTTGACACAGCAAGGATTGTTATGTGTGCGGAATGTCTGAACACTTTGCACAAGACAGCCCCGTAAGGATATCTTCAGCAGGTGCTGCGCGATCTGAGATGACTACTTTACCAGCTTCTGATGCAAATTTGGAGTGGGGATGATCCCACAGGTATGCAAACTTTATCATGACACGATGAATTACTTATTGAGGTGTTAATTAGAAACGCATGTTCTGTTGTGACTTTAGAAACAATAAATCTAAGGAATCTGTAAGCAAACTCAGTGCCGATAAGATAATCGGAATTATAACCTAAGAAATCTTTAGGTCAAATAAGCATTAAATAATTAAATAAGATAGAGTAATTCTTGATTATAGTTTAATAACTATAATCAGAAAGAGGATCTTATTTGATTAGAACCCTAAAACTTGTAGAAAGTCAAAGTGCTAAAACTATCGTGTAAGCTGTCACCTTCCACCTAGAACTGATAGAACTTGAATTACATAATTTGGAAAACTTCAATTCTAAGATATTAAGGAAAGGATGAATGTTAAGACGATACTGAAATCATACTTAAACTAGATAAGTAGACCGAGAGAATCAGTTACGAATACAAGACAAAGATATGCCAAGGATGGGTACTGGCATGTGATATGCCTTAACCCGTAAGTGCTTGTTTCATTTTGATATTAGTAGGCACAAGGAAATTATCCTGTTCCTATTAATATAACCATCTAGATATTTCATGTAAGTCTAAAAATTCTGTCATGTGATAGAAATAATGGTGAAATCCTTAGTCAATGTAGGAAAGATACTTAGAACACCACAACTAACATTATAGTTGTGTAACACTTGATGCTCATAACATCAATTAGTTTGGGAACAATAAGGTGTTAGAATTGTGCAGAGATTTCGCGAAGCATAGCAATAAGATGAGCAAAACTCTGAAGCAATACTTGATAAACCATAGTTAGGGCAATGACATTGGGAGACAAAAACAAAATACATCTGACTTATGATGAATAGGTCAACATAAAAGACTCATTGTACGTGGGATCAAATGTTATAAATAACATAGAACTAAGAATGATGCGACTAGGAGGATAGATCACAAAAGTCTACAACACATATTTGATCAAAAGGAACTCAACATGAGACAGCGACGTTTGGTTGAGCTTCTGAATGATTACGACTGTGTAATCAAGTACCATCCGGGCAAGGCAAACGTTGTAGCTGATGCCTTGAGCCGGAAGAAGCGGGTCAAACCTTGCACTTCAGAGCAATGGGAATGACTGTGCAGACAAGCTTACACGACCACATTACGCAAGCACAACAAGAAGCGATTGAACGTGAAAACTTGAAGAAAGAACTTGATTGTGGTGCGAAGAAACATTTGGAAACAAAACCCGATGGACTTGTTTACTTCAAGGATCGTGTATGGATTCCTGCAGTAGATGAGTTGAGAAAACTTATTCTTGATGAAGCACACAAAACCAAGTACTCAGTGCATCCCGGTGCTGATAAGATGTACCAAGACTTGCGTGCATATTATTGGTAGCCGGGTATGAAGAAAAACATAGCTGAGTATGTTGGTCGATGCTTTACGTGTGCCAAAGTGATGGCGGAACACCAGAAACCGTCTGGTTTACTGGAACAACCTGAAATTCCACTTTGGAAGTGGGAAAAGATAGCTATGGACTTTGTTACTAAGCTACCCCGCACTTCCAGTGGACATGACACTATGTGGGTCATCGTTGATCGATTAACGAAATCTGCTCATTTCTTGCCGATGCGAGAAACGTACACGATGGATAAACTAGCGAAGCTTTACATCAACGAGATAGTGGTACGCCATGGTGTGCCATTGTCTATCATTTCAGATCATGATAGCAGATTCACGTCAAGGTTCTGGCAGTCATTGCAGAAATCTCTTGGGACGCAATTGAACTTGAGTACAGCTTATCATCCACAAACGGATGGTCAAAGCGAACGTACTATACAAACCCTAGAGGACATGTTGAGAACTTGTGTCCTAGACTTCGGTGGTAATTGGGATTCTCACTTGCCACTAATCAAGTTCTCCTACAACAATAGTTATCACAGCAGCATCGGTTGTGCCTCATTCGAGGCTCTTTATAATCGAAAATGTCGGTCACCGATCTGTTGGTCGGAAGTGGGAGATAATCGAATAACAGGGCCAGAACTTATTCAAGAAACTACAGACAAGATTGCTCAGATACAACAAAGACTACAAGCAACACGAAGCAGACAAAAGAGCTATGCCGATAAACGGCGCAAGCCGTTGGAATTCCAAGTGGGAGACCGTGTCATGTTGAAGGTTTCTCCATGGAAAGGTGTAGTTCATTTTGCAAAGAAAGGCAAACTAACACCAAGATACGTCGGACTGTTCGAGATCATCGAACGCATTGGTCCTGTGGCGTACAGATTAAGCTTACCGGATGAACTTAGTGGTGTACATGACGTGTTTCACGTCTCAAACTTGAAGAAATGCCTTGCGGATGAAACTCTTATTATTCCGGTTGAAGAAATTCAATTGGATGAACACTTGCACTTTGTCGAAGAACCTTTGGAAATTATGGATCGCAAAGTTAAACAACTGAGGCAAAGCCGTATTCCGATCGTTAAGGTTCGTTGGAACTCAAGGCGCGGACCCGAGTTTACTTGGGAACGTGAAGATCACATGAAGAACAAGTATCCCCAACTCTTTACAGAGGAATCCGTACCGAATAACGAGTCATAAATTTCGGGACGAAATTTCTCTAACAAGGGGAGACTGTAACTTCAGTGCCGGACGCGTGCCGGAACAGTGATCGCAACAGTAAACTTGAACAGTAAATCAGGTACACATTGCGTGAGACTATGTTTATACTATTGATACATTTTGATTAACATGAAACTATTATACGATTGTCTGGATCTGACTGAAACCTTAGGGTTTAACAGTCAGAAACATGTCAGACAACACAGTGTTGAAACACAGAAACTTGATTTGATACTATTGTGTATATACGTACGTGAGGTTAAACAAAACGAAACTTTAACGGTTATTGTTACGGAATGCTAAACAGACGAATTATTCGTATATGTGACGATTTGTACGAATGATTCTGATAGTTTAACATTCTGAAATAATGACTTAACAGTAGAAAACAAGAATCAGAAAGCCAAACCATCGTCGTGTTCGTTCGAATGACGATTCGAACGAATACGCGCGATGGCGACGCGTTCTGACGAAACGAAACGAACGATAATAATCTGAAGGAAATATAATATTTCCTATTTTACAATTTTGAAACTCATCATAAATAAATAAACTAAACTATTTTATTTAAATGTGAGTAAATAAAGGAAACGCGTAAAATGTCATAATTCGATTAAATAAATTAATAAAATTATAATTAAAATAATTTTTAGAAATAAATAACGTTCACCTCGCTAAAATAAACACATTTTATTTAAATTTTCAATGAACGCGTGAAACGAGCCGGATACGTGACGAAACTACGAACCGAGTAACCGAAACGAACCCGAATACCCATGGGGTATATAAACCCTAAATGACCACATTTATTTCATTTTCTATCACTCCTCTCTCTCTCTAAACTACCCTTACCGTCATTTTCTTTCCATCTCCACAAATTCATCTTCAAACCACAAGAACAAGCTCAAGTCTCCGCGAAATCAAGCGTTCTTGGTGTCCAATTGAAGTCCTTGATCTCCTCTACAAGGAAGTACAACAGATCTGACGATTTACCCAGCCCATTTTAAGGTATGACGCCATAAAGTTGTTAAAAATTAGGGTTTTCACCCATCTAGGCGATGCATCCATTTTAAACCGGATCTAGGCTCAACTTCCTCATGTTCGCACACTTAGGGACCTTCTGTAGTATAGATCCACCATTGGAAACGAGCTGAGATAACCATGGTCGATGAAAATGATGATGTTCGAAGCAGGTTACAAGCGCATGGGACAAACCTGTAATGGCTGGTCAAGGGCCGAACCTTCGTCACTGTCTCTGAGCCATTGCCGAACCTTAGTGACCTAGCCGAACCATGTTGACCAAGCTTGGGCCAGCCGAACCCTCATGGATGGGCGAACCATTTCGACGAACCCCTTTGCATGGCCGCGAACCTTCTGCATGGAAGCCGAACCCTCGTACACAATCAAGACCTCCAAACCTGTTATATGTCGAACCTTTGGCCAAACCCTACTGTTTCAGCCCTGCATGTTGGCGAACCCTACCTCCCACGAACCTTGTTTTAGAGCGAACCTTCTGTCTTGCAGACGAACCTATGTAGCCGAACCCTAGCCACATGTCTGGACCGAACCTGTATCAACTAACCTTGATGCAGGTCTTTTAGCCGAACCTATAGAACCTTAGGCGAACCCATGAACTTGTGCGAACCTTAGGACAACCTCGATATGACCGAACCTTGGGTAGATGGTTAACAGGGTTCGCTGCCTTGTGGTATAATATCCTCGATGGTTGGATTAAGCCAAGCATGCCGGCCCAACATTGTGGTATTCGGCCCACCGTGGCTGCCTAGTTCAATGTCTTGATCGGCCCAAGGCCTAAAGCCCAATCATGAGAGCCCAACCTGATTATCTTTTGGCCCAAATCAATCATTGAGTACAATAACGGCCCAACATAAACATCACGGCTCAATACAACTAGCCGGCCCAAACTATTAGTGAACAAGCTCAAAACCGGTTACAGTGGTCCACTTCTTTATTCGGCCCAAATCAATTGCTAGGCCCATTTCTTATATTGGTCCAAGCCCAAAGAATGATTATACGACCCATTTACATTCGGCCCGTTCGATTTTGAGTATAACCTAAAATAACATGACACTTAAATCCTTAGGCTTTACAAGAATAATTTCATAGTTATTTATCAACTATGAAATTAATTATTCAAAATTTTATAAATTGTAAGAGTTGATAATCTTTAAACGAAAGTTAAAGTTATATACTTATGAACTTTGGAAGTTCAAGGTTATACACATAAGAAGTTAGATCAAGCTAGTGAGAACATGGGATGGGAAACGTTAAACCCAATTGGAATAGACAAGATATCAATAAACATCACATTTAGCAAATAGGGCCGAATAAAGACCGTGACTTTCGAGTGTTAGCCAACCTCGGGGCTAACACTACTACCTACACGCACAATAAACTCTTATAAAATTATATTTATAAACTACAACATCATGAAATCAATCAGGATTGTGAACACTACAACAAAGGGCAAAGAAAGAGCGAGCGTATTCTTGTTTTAAATAGTCAACTACCAAGGACACAAGGTGAGTTCATTTGTCCCTTTTCAAACTTATTTGTTTTACTTCGGGACTGAGAAGCATGTTAAACATTTTCATATAATTATTGCAAGATTGTTTAATGCTTTAAACTTAAACTTGAAACTTATGTTGAAACTTATGATTGAAACTTAGTATTCTTTGAAAGATAGCAGACTTGCAACTTATACATTAAACTTGTAGTTTGAAACCACATGTTAGATGTTTATGAGACTTGATGCTTATACTTGGGGAAACATTATACTTTAAACAGGAGACTTGATGCTATTACATGTGAAACTTTATACTTTAGACATGAGACTTGAGACTTATACTTGTGAAACTTTATATTTTAAACATGAGGTATGAGACTTATACTTGTGAAACTTTATACTTTAGACATGAGACTTGAGACTTATACTTGTGAAACTTTATATTCTAAACATGAGATATGAGACTTATACTTGTGAAACTTTATACTTTAAACATGAGACATGAGACTTATACTTGTGAAACTTTATACTTTCAACATGAGACTTGAGGTCTATACTTGTGAAACTTTATACTTTAAACAATGTGTCACACCCCCATTGTCAACTAACAGAATCATACCGTTTGGGAACGTGACAAACCAGGATCTCAGATCATTAGACATAGCGAAGACCTCTATATGAATTTCAAAACATACGTTGGTCTTTAAAACATAACATTCAGAGTTTACAAAAAGTTGCGGAAGCGTTTCAAATCAAAACCAATAAACTGTTGATAAGTAAAACATTACAAATCAAAGTACTTAAATGTTCAAATGTTCAAATTCAAATTCAATGCGTTTATAATGCATGAGACTCTATCTTCCTAGTCCATGCCAGCTGTAACGCGCGCCTTAGCGTCCTGAGAAAACATGCAAATCAAGTCAACACAAAGGTTGGTGCATAACACAGGTTTTAAATAATCATAGTGTTCAAAACAGCAGTTTGAATAATAAGTTGTAGATAACATAATCACAAATGCACAGTCATGATAGCTAGTCATATAAACTATTTACATACGTGTTCGACACCGAAGCTGACTAGTTGCCATGCTATAGCATGTTTTCGCCTTGCCACTATTGTCTATCACAACAATAGTAAAATTGTGTTTGGTCAGTCAAACACCTGCGTAGATCCCATCTACTAGGTGAGGTTTGTCAAACCTAATAGATCTATTTCCAACTACCACGCTTTGCACTACGGCAAACTAAACGGTTCGAGGTGTGTAAGGACTTTCAAGTTGATATGTTGTCACATAATGTAAACAGATAACTCATGCAAGTGATATGTATCTAAAATAGTTTGTTGCACATGTTTTCTCCCCCAAAACAGTTTAAAATAAGAAAGGGGCCGTGTACGCACCTTTGATGATAGCAGAATGATCACACACTAAAAGATCGTGAAAGAAATCCTTCTACGAAGAATCTGTGTTTAAACAATAACCTATTGTTATTCGAATAATCGTTTTGTGCTTAAAATCACATACGTGTCAACACACGTATGTTGGATTTGCTAAAATTTTGCATACGAAAGTATGCGTGTCATTGAAATCGTTTAAATAAAATCTTACACAATTTTATTTAGTTTAACGTAATTATACGCGATTTCGTGTTCGGATTAAAATATGGATTTTATCGTTTCAACACGTTCGTATTCTCGTTACGGTTCCAACGCAACTTGAACGGATGAAAACGGACTTGAAACGAATAAGTTATGCTCAAAATACAAACTAAACATTAAAACCCAAAAATATGGTTGGGCCGGGACTCGAACCCGCGACCCACAACTCCAACACACAAGCCTCTAACCATCTCGCCCGCTAGGGTATCGCGTTATATACCTGAAAATTAATTCTTTTAACTCCTATCTGATCGGATTCCCTTTGTTCTACTATAGCCGAAGCTTCAACCCTCCAATTGAACCCGATTTCGAACCTGATTGATCTCATCAACCTGGTTTTATGATTCTAAACACTTAGGCGTTCCTAATGGTGGTTCTAATTCGATCAACACATAATCAATATGTTCTAATTGATCCCAAATAGGTTCGGTTTTCAACCGAATTCTCATTCAATCCAAAACCTTCAGGTTCACGATTGTAACATCAAATTAACCTAGGCTTTAGTTCAATCGGCTCATTCTGAAACTTTCTATGTAATTCAATTCGATTATTAATCTCTTAAAGATCAATACCCCCAAAACCGTTTTAGTAAGAACCCTAGTTACTAGAACTTGATCGATTCCTGAACATTTACTGAAATTGAAATATGCTTATTCTTAATCGCAACCTTCTGAAACTATAGACACCAATTAATTAGATTTTTAGCATCGTTTACAGTAAGAACCCCAAAACCAACTTATTACGAGCCCTAGTTACTTGAACCCTATCAATTCGATGTTAGTAGCTGAAATTGATCTAGGAAAATCCTTAATCGGCATGTTTAGAAAGTGTAGGAATCAAGAATTACCTGAATTGATTTCAAATCTATGTAGTTCCCTTCTAGGATGATGTTCGGCCTGCTCCCGTATCAACCTCGCTCCCCGATGTTCTTCTGTTCGAATTGATGAATCAAAAAGGCTCAGAATGTGCCGCAATAGCTCTCTAAGAGTTCAAGGTTTCGAAATTTGATCAAATGTTGAGGTTTTGAATATATAGGACTACGGTTTCGAGTTCTTGTAACCGATTTCAATCAATTCGATGATTGAAAAGCCTCATAACGTCTAGAAACTGTTAGTAACCATAATTGTGATGATTATGATGATCCATTTCAGTTACAACCTGAGTTTAATACGAATATTAACCTCAATTTGATGATATGCTCGTATTTTGACTTTTAAAGTCAAGTTTTGACATTTCCACTAGTTTACAACCTTAATCCTTGAAATTTAATACTTAAAATCTGATTTTTGATATTTCTCAATCCTTATAAATTATTCTGGATCACTAACCTATTGCTTCGATTAATAAAAATTGAATTAAAGATCCCGGATTACCACTAAATAAGCCAATTAGAACATTGTAGTGTTAAATTAAGCTAATTAGACTTCTCAAATATAATTGGGCCTCACTGGGCCTTCCTGGGCCTACCTTGGCCTTCCCTGGGCCTACTTTGTTTACATTGGGCCTTAATGGGCCTACTTTAACCTTGTTTGGTCTAATTGGGCCTACTAGACTTTGTTGGGCCTTCATAGGCTCCATTGAGTCTTACCGGGCCTTCCTTGATTTTGTTGGACCTTCATTGGTATTATTGGGCCTTGATTGGCCTTGTTGGGCCTGTTGGACCTTCATTGGTCTTATTGGGCCTTGATTGGCCTTATTGGGCCTGTGATAGCACCAACTCCCGTTAACAAGGTTAGTGTGAAAAGTCGGATTGTCACACAATGTGTGAGACTTGATACAAACTTATGGGATTCTTGATAAAACATTGTGTGAACAATTGAAACTTTATGCTTGAAACTACTACTTGCGCATGAAACATGGTACATATATCTAATCATAGGCTACGTAATGGCTAAACTACTGGTAATCCAGTGCTTGTACCTATGGATTGAGATATATGTAAAACATAAACGTATCGAGACTAAGCTATTACCTATATAAGAGACATGTAATTGCTAAACTACTGGTAGTCCAGAGCTTTTGGTCTGCTTATATGAGGTATGTAATTGCTAAACATAAACATTACAATGCTAAGCTATTATCTATATAAGAGACATGTAATGGCTAAACTACTGGTAATCCAGAGCTTTTGTCTGCTTATATGAGATATGTAATTGCTGGAATTACTTGTGTATGCATGGCTTGTGTCTATGTATGAGATATGTAATTGCTAAACTACTGGTAAACCAGAGCTTTTATCTTGTATAGGAGACACGTAATCGCTAGACTAAGCTTAACTAATCTGTGAGCTACGTAATTTCTAAACGACTGCTAGTGCAGAGCTTGTACTCACGCATGAGATTAGGGACAGCTAAACTATGTGCATGTGAAACTATGATGCTTGATAAACATACTTTGAAACAACACTTGTGAACACAATAGACTTGTAAACTTTGAAACAGAAAACAAAAGCTTTGATGCGGTATGGGTTGATTGGTAGGTAAAATGCTTAATTATTATTAACAACAGTGTCATATCCGGATTAGTATGTGGTGGGATGGCGTCTGGGCGGGTCGTAGGCTCGACCCAGGGGTATGCCCTATATATAAGCATACCGATTTGGATATTACGTGTGGAGTTAATAAGATTAAGGTTTTACCGAAAGAGGTTTGTTAAAGCTATTTTAAACTTAAAAACTATATGAACTCACCAACCATTGTGTTGACTTTGTTTTCTTACATGCATTCCCAGGTGAAGAACAGGTATAAGCTAAGGCTTCAGGATTTGCATACTAGGCTGCCCAGATAGAGGACCTAGTAGACTTTTGGGAAGCACATCTTTTGTTGACGATACACATTACTTTTGATATCTTGTACATATACAAGATATAAACAGTTGATTCTTTTGTAGGTTTACTTAGTTAAATAGCAGAACATTGATATTGTAATTTAACTTTGTAATCCTAGTTTAATGTTGAATGTGCTTTAGTTATTCTTAACATTGATGCTATGTAAACAATCTGATCACTATGATTATCACCCACGATATCGCGCCCCGAGAACCTTCCGCTCGACGGGGACTCCGATCCAATCCCGCCGGCTCGGGGTGTGACATGTTGCCTCAGAAGAATAGGAAGAGGAAGTAGTGGAATCATGAAATTAAGTGCCCAAGAAGTCATCCCATTCATTAGTCAAAGTGACTATGGATGGGTTGACATCTTGTACAACTTCCTCTTCTCTTACTTCTGGTCCTGACCCTGCAGATGGTACTTTCTCCCCCTTTTTGGTAGCATCAGGGGAGGCAAAGGTAGTTGTAGTAGGATCAGGATGAAAAGGTTGTAGAATCATCGGGGGGCGCCTCCTGAGGTCCAAGATAGTAGCATCTTTAGCCTAGACCTCAAGCCGTAGGGTAGTAACCTCAGCTTCCAGGTGAGCTACCCTGGCTTGGAGGGATGTGATTTTTGCCGTTAATTCCTGTGTGATGATGCCCTCATCCACATGAGTGGAGTCATTGGGCGATGGAGTCCTGAGCCTAGCTCCTGCACCTCCACCACCAGATGTGGTTTCTTGGCACCCTGGGTTCCCCTCATGGAGAAGGGACTCAAAGAAGTCCTCCCCAGTTTGGGTTGCCGCAGGTGAGGTCCTAGTTCCTATACCACTGTCCCGAGGATTCTGATTAGGATCAACAGTAGTGGCAGCCTCATCTGCATTGACCCCTTCTGTACTCTTGGAGTCAACCTCTGAAGTGGTAGGCTCGGGGTCAGGAAACCTGGCTTGTAGCTGTGTCACCACTCTCATAAGTGTTTGGGTAGTTGGAGAGAGTGGTTCCTCCATAGCAACAGCAGAGATTTCCTGAGCCTGGGTAGGTGAATGGGTGGGGGGCATTTCTGGGTGATAAGAGCCTGGAGACCTGGGAGACAGTCTCTGATCTAATGGAGTTACTTCATCAGAAGCAAACTCAATAATGGGGTTATCCCTTTGGATATGCTCAGGTATGTGTTGTGACATATTCAGAGGGCTATCTGGCTGGTTGAGGGCAACCACAGGTTCCAGAGGAAGAACATGTGGAATAACAATTGGTGTGGCTGTCACCTTAGGTGGAACTGTGCCCTTGACAGTTCTTTTCACCTTTTTCTTGATGGGTTCAGATGAAGGGGCCTGAACAGCTGTAGATAGATGTTCAGGGGTTTGACGGCGTTTGTAGGTGATCTTTATGGGGTGAGGAACTGAAATGGAAGGTGTGGGTTCAGCATCTGTGGGTTCAACAGATCTATCACCTTCTGGAGTCTGTAACTCCATGGAAGGAAGAAGAGGAGTAAAGTTCCCAGAGAACTCTTTACTCTTCTTCTTTAATTGCACAAAAATGTTGGAGGTTACCAAGGGGATTTTGTATATATTCCCAGTTAGTGAGACGCCTGAACCTAACTCACCATAAAATATATGCTGCAAAAACATGGGATACATACAAAATTTCTTTGGTGATGAAATATTGTCTACCAAATTATTGAAAATAAAAGCAGAAAAGTTAAAAAGTTGGTTGGAGACCAAGCCATGAATAGCCGAAGCTAAATCAGAAGGAACTTGATCCCAACCACCTGTCTTATTAGAAAGACATTGCAAAAATAAATGTATGAGGTACTTATAATTATAGGACACTCTACCCTTCAAATAAGTTGTTGAAGGGAGAGGACCTTCGTACCCCATTGACCTAAAGGTCGATGCTACCTCATCCTTAGTGAATGAGACCCTTCCCCTGACATCACAAAGTTGAAGATGCCGGCAGATGGTCTCCACTGTGATCGAAATGGGATGAGCATCAATGGTGGCATTGAGAAACCGACCATTGGGAGATGAAGAAACTGAACAAGAAGCCCAAAATTGTTGGTGATGAGATTCATACACCAAGGGCTGAACTGTGAAAGCGAAGAAATACCTGCTCCTTAGAATGAAGGAGATGATCGGAGCGAAATCAACATCATTATCTGCTGATAACTCCACAGGAAGATTGTGAGAGGGTCTGAAGGGAAGAAGTTCCATGGTGATCGACGGGTTTTAGGTTTTAATCGGAGTGAAAAGGACAATTCGAAATGAAACGATGAGAGAAGGTGAATGAGCGGGAGACCTTTTATACTTTCGGATGTTAGCATTTAATATAGAAACACATTAAATTTTGAGATCCGAATGTCAGAAAAAGGTCTTCCGAAGACAGCTCATTTATTATTCAAAATTGCTAAGGACAGAGTTGCTTTCGAGAGAATTAGTCATCGGAAGTAGTTCAAGAGATCAAAGAAGTTCTTCAGAAGATACTTACTTCGAAGCATATACAAGTATATCATCATAAGTGCATATTCTGAAGACTCAGATAAGTTCATCAGAAGAATTGTTCTTCGGAAGACATCTTCTTCTGAGTAGTAAATTAAGAAGATTCTGCTTCTGAAGTTATAATGTATCGGAAGTATAATACTGCAGAAGTGAAGTTATCTTCTGAAGTGTGACATCTTCCGACATAGGGAAGAAATAATGCTTCCGAAGACTTAAACCATCTTCTGAGGAGTATTTACTCATCTGAAGATACTTTAAGTTAATCTTCCGAAGAATTATTTATTCCTTATTAATCCATTTACTCAAAGTTAATCATGCCAATTGCTGTTATTAAATACTTGAATCTTCCTTCATCAAATGCCTTGGTGAAAAGATAAGCCAAATTGTTTTCTGTATCAACTTTGACTAGATGGATCAACTTCTTCTCTGCACAATCTCTGATGAAGTGATACCTGATGTCAATGTGCTTGGTCTTTGAATGCTTGACATGATTATTGGTGATGGAGATTGCACTAGAATTGTCTATTTGAATGGGAGTATTGAACAACTCTACTCCATAATCCTTCATCTGATTTTGAATCCATATGACTTATGCACAGCAGCTAGAAGCAGCTATGTATTCTGCCTCTGCAGTAGAGGTAGAAACACATGATTGTTTCTTGCATTGCCAAGACACAATTCTGGATCCAAGAAATTGACATCCTCCTGATGTGGATTTCTTACTGATGTTGCAACCTCCATAATCACTGTCAGTATAAGTCATGAACTGAAAGTCTTCATTTCTAGGATACCATAATCCTAGACCTGGTGCTCCTTTGAGGTATCTAAAAATTTTTTTCACAGCAAGCATGTGTGATACTTTGGGATTGGCCTGAAATATTGCACACAAGCAAGTTGCAAACATTATATCAGGCCTTCTTGCTGTGAGATACATCAAAGAACCAATCATTGCTCTGTATTGGTGTTGATCAACATCCTCCCCCTCAAGATCAGGGCTAAGAGATGTTGTCTTGGACGTTGGAGTTCCCAGAGCTTTGCAATCAGTCAGCTTGAATCTTTCAAGAATGTCCTTGACATACTTTGATTGACTAATAAAAATCCCTGTAGGAGTTTGTTTCACCTGTAATCCAAGAAAGAAAGTGAGTTCTCCCACTGAACTCATTTCAAACTTGGACTTCATTAATGATTCAAAGTCCTTGCAGAGAGATTCATTTGTAGAACCAAAGATAATGTCATCAACATAGATCTGTGCTAGCATGATATGTTGATTGGACTTCTTGAAGAAGAGAGTCTTATCAATTGTTCCTCTCTTAAAGTTGTTAGCCAATAGAAAAGAAGATAAAGTTTCATACCACTTTCTGGGAGCTTGATGCAGCCCATAAAGAGCTTTATCAAGCTTACAGACATGGTTAGGAAACTTTGGATCTTCAAAACCAGGAGGCTGACACACATACACCTCCACATCAATCCTTCCATACAAGAATGCACTTTTCACATCCATTTGAAAAACCTTGAAGTTTTTGGCAGCTGCAAATGCAACTGGAGCAAAAACATCATCATAATCAATGCCTTCTTCCTGTGTATACCCCTGAACAACCAACCTTGCTTTGTTCTTTATGACCACTCCCTTGTCATCCTTCTTGTTTCTGAATACCCATTTTGTTCCAATGGGACACTTACCCTTAGGTAAAGGGAAAATCTTCCAAACACATTGCCTTTCAAATTGAAGAAGCTCCTCCTGCATTGCTTCTACCCAACTGTTGTCTTTTAATGCCTTAGCAACTTTCTTTGGTTCTACTTTGGATAGAAAGCAAGAAAACAAACATATGTTTGCGTCATGCATAGAGCTTCTTGTTTTGACTCCTTCTTCAAAATTACCAATAATGTTTTCAACTGGATGGGTGTTATGGATGTGAGTTCTAGGAATCACATCCAATTGTGAAGCTAGATCCAGATCTCTTGGCTCCAGGTTAGGTTGTACTACCTCAAGCTGGATTTCTGGCATATCTTGTGGTCTTTGAGTTTGGACTGTTGTGGGATCACCTTCTCTGGGAGAAGAAATTTCCATAGTGTTTGGAACTGATTGGACTGTTAAGGGACTCACATCTTCTTCTTGACTCAATGGAACTGAAGTAGAGTCGCTTAAAGGGACAGCATGAGATGTGTTCACTGTCTCAGTTAGAGAGACATCATTATGTGCTGAAGTGGATTCTGCCAAGATTTGTCTTGAAGCTGTTGGCAGTTCAACAAGAAAGTCTTCTTCTCTTATGGACTTGTAGGAGTCTGTGGTAGTTGACTGCAACTCTGGAACATACTCTTTCTCAAGATTAAATGCAGATGCAAAGCTATCAAGATCAAATAGTCAATCAGGACCGGTTCCAGGCTTATTGATAGTATGTTTATTGAACTAAACATTTGCAGACTCTTCAATAATTCTGGAAGCTTTGATGTATACTCTATATGCTTTTGCATGTGAAGAGTACCCAACAAAGTAGCCCTCTGCTGATTTCTCAGCAAATTTGGCTATGTGATCTTTAGTATTCAAGATAGTGCATTGACATCCAAATGGTTTAAGAAAGCCAATAAATGGTTTTCTCTTATGCCAAATTTCATAAGGAGTCATCCCATGTGTCTTAACTACCAATATTCTATTTTGGACATAACAGGCAGTGTTGACTGCTTCTGCCCAAAAAGTTATTAGAAGTTTGGCATCAGACAACATGGTCCTTGCAGCCTCAATTAGTGTCCTATTCCTTCTCTCAATAACACCATTTTGTTGTGGAGTCCTAGGAGCACTAAATTGTGTTGTTATACCTTTAGATTCACAAAAAGAATTTAAAACATGATTCTTGAATTCCGTTCCTTGATCTGATCTGATTATTTTTACATGGTGATCACTTTCATTCTCCACCCTAAGTATGAATGAGTTTAGGGTCTCAACAGTTTCATCCTTGGTATTTAAGAAAAATACCCAGGTATACCGAGAGAAATCATCAGTGATCAGCAAGCAATCTGACTTTCTACCCAGACTTTTAACACTTGTGGGGCCAAACAAGTCCATGTGAAGTAAATGTAGGACAGTTGTAATAGAATTTATCTCTTTGGCATGATGTGATGATTTGTGTTGCTTACCTTTTAAGCAGGCAACACATTTATCAACACAGATGAATTCCTTTGTTGGTAAACGAGTCACTAAGTTGTTTTTGACAAGTTTATTCATATTTTTAAGGTTTACATGACAAAGTCTCCTATGCCAAAGAGATGACTCATCAAGTGAAGCTTTTGAGACAAAGCAACTTATATTACTAAGAGGTGCAGCTGTACTCATGTCTAGCATATACATGTTGTTCCTTCTAGGAGCTCTGAGCAAGATCTAATCATTTGGAACTACAAATCCTGGTTTTAGAACAACGCATTCATGCTCAGTGAACAACATGTTGTGCTTTTGATCACACACCTATGATACACTCAGTAAATTGTAATTTAGTTTCTTTACAAAATGTACATTCTCAAAGCTTACTTTGCCATTTGTAATTGTTCCCATACCTGTGATGTATCATCCCACTGGATCACTTCCAAATGCAACAGATCCACCAAAGAATGGTTCATATTTGTGCAGGTGAGCCTTATTGCCTGTCATGTGCCTAGAGCAGCCACTGTCAACAATCCACAAGTTGCTCTTTGATTCCTGCTGCCCCTGCACATGACCAGAAGAGAATTAGTTCCTGATGGGAACCCAAGCCCATGTGGTCTTGGGTTTTCCATTGGCATCATTATAAGTAAATTTCTTTAACATCATCTTAGGTGGGACAGATAATGAGTTTGTTGGTGGTTTAACTGGTGGTTGAACAGATGGTTTAGTTATTTCCTTTTCCTTCCATATCTGTTTGACTTTTAATGTTTTCGGAAGAGTTTGCTTCTTTTGACAATCATCGGAAGCATCTTTAAATTTTCTTCTGATGATTTGGTTTTTGCTGACAGGTTGGGCTTTACTTCCGAAGGAAAAAAATTTCTTTGGTCTGTAGGAAGCTTTCTTTCCATGGGCTTCTGATGTTCTTTTTCCTTTGGAAGCCTTTATTTCTTGATCTTCTGAAACATTCCTTTCGGAAGTCTTCTTTTTCTGATTATCGGAACTGCTTGCTTCCTATATTTTCTTTCCTGAGTTTCTTCCTGGTTCTTCCGAAGAAACAGATGATTTGCTCCAACTCACCTTTCTTCCTCTTCCTTGTTTCTCAGAGAACATTCTGCTTCTTGGATTATAGAAGCAATCAGCAGCAAAGTGATTTTTATCACCACACATCAAACATACAGTTTGATTGTTTAGGAATTGTTGATGCTGATGGTTGTTGAAGGAAGTTGAGTGTTGATTCACAGAAGATGATGATTTGGATGTTTCAATAGACTTGTTGGCTGGAAGATTTACCTGTTTTCCTGAAAAACTGGCCTTTCTCTCCTTTGACCTACCCCTTTTGGATTTGTCAGATGGAGAAGTAACATAGTCATCTGAGGAGATACTCCCAGTATGAATGTTCTTAGCTTTGACAAAAACTGATGACTGTTTCTTAGTTTTCAAAGCTGATTTTTCTATTTCTGGTTTAATGAGAGTATCATCATCATCTGAGCATGTTGAGCTACTTGGGTTTAGATCAGAGAGATTTTCAGTTTGGACAACCTTTTGTATGTCCAATTCATCATCATACACAAGGTCAACTACTGGTTTACACCTGATCTCCACTATGGGAGTGTAGGCAGAAGGAGGCTCTACTTTGTTGTAACCCAAACCAGCCCCCTTCTTATTTACCAGTTCAGTTGTGCTGCTCATTCTGAAAAGCTTTTCATACTTTTCACCTTGACTTAAAAATTTGTCTCTATAGGACTCGGCCAATACAAGTTCAGTCTTGGCAGTGGTTAGTCTTTCTAAAAGATTGTTAATTTGACACTGTTTGTTAGTGTCTTCATGTTTTAAGCTAGAAATGGTCTTTTCCATTTCTTCAATCTTTTCTTTTTAGTTTCTCTCACATTCAAAAAAATTTGCCTTGACTACTTGTAATGACTCAAGTTCATTACAGAGTTGAGAGTTTATTCTTTTAAAAACATTTAACTTCTCCAAACATTCAGGTGTGCACATATCCTCAGTTACCTTGAATGAAGAAGTTGAATCATTTGCCATCAGAGCACTGTTGGAGATAGAAGGATCTTCAGCTTGAAAGCACCAATCTGCAAAGTCTTGCTCTTCAATGTTTGCACTGTTTGATGAGCCTGATGGTCTTTGAGAAGTTTGCCCAGAAGTAGATGGTTGAGTGCCTGTGGACTTGCATTCTCTAGCAAAGTGCCCTAATTGTTTTCAGTTGAAGCATTTGAGCTTGGACTTGTCTAGACCAAACCCAGTCTTCATATTATGCTTTTTGAATTGCTTGCCAGTTCTTTGGTAGAACTTCTTTTCTCTATAGGAGATCATGGCAATCTGGTAGTTGATGTCCATCTCCTCAAAATCATCTGCAGGAATGCCATCTAAGTCTTCCTGGCACAAGTGAAAATAATTTGTTTCCTCAGCCATGAATGCTCCTTGCCCAGATGTTATAAGTGGAGTAGGGTTGGAAAAAGGGTTTGTGTGTGAGGTTGATAGAGTTGGTGTTGGTGTTTCAGGAAAGCTAACAATGGGTTAGAGGTAGGGTGCATAGAGTGGTAAATGGGTTGATAACTCTGGAAAGGAAGGTTGTTGATGGGTGCATAGAGTGCTGCTGAACCAGAAGTCACATGAGAGGAATTAGGTTCCTGGGCATCTATTTCCATCTGGTAAGCACTGAGAATACCAAACAGCTCACTCAGCTTTAGAGTCCTTAGATTTTCTGTCCTCCGGATGGCTACAGAGTATATATTCCACGCATGAGGAAATGATCTAAGAAACTTTCTGATCACATCCTGGTTCTCCATCTTGACACCTGCAGCTACTAACTCATTAACCAGTTGAACATACCTGAGATATTGAGAAGTCATCTTCTCATTGTTCTGTTGACAGAAGTTCTCAAACTTCTGTTTCAGCATATCTTTCTTGTTCTCTTTAACATCTTCAGAACCTTCATACATCTGCTGTAGAGAATTCCACAGCTCTTGAGCATATTTTCATTTCTTGAATGCATGTATGATTGAGTTAGGGATGGCCATCTGAATGAGCCATAAAGCCTTCGAGTCCACTTCCATTCTTTTGTAATCTTCATCAGAATAGAGAGCTGGATCCTTTGGCACAGGAGCTCCACCAGCACCGGCAGCAGGAACAGTAGGGATGAAAGGTCCTTCAAGAACCGACTTCCAGAGTTTGAAGTCTTGGTTCCTGATGAATCCCTCCATCCTAACTTTCCAAGTGTCATAGTCTTCTGGAGTGAACATTGGTGGCTTGTTGAGAGTACCATTTTCTGTATCATGTTTGTTAAGTGCAGCCATTTGAACAAACAAACAGAATATGAGTTTTGAAGTAGTGAGGTTTTAGAAGAAAAAGAACAGGTAACTTAAGGATGGTTAATCATTTAAGTTCAAGAGCCAAGGCTCTGATACCACTTGTTGGATCGGGTTGTTTACCTCAAACAACACATCACACGTATTTCTTTCTTTCAATCTAACAGATGCGGAATGTCTGTTAGAAGGATCTCACAAACACTCAATGATAAACAAATAATCTTTGAACGGTAATAAGAACGCAAGAATAAATTCAAGCTCAAAGATATATTTCTCTCAAAGTTTTTACAGGAGTAAGACAAAACATACAAGCACACCTAAACAAGTTTACAATGAGAGATTATATAGCTAAGGCTACAACCGTATACACGTAGGAATACAGTTGGGTATACTAGACAATACATAAAGTAAAGCTTATTCTAGTAAATGTAGTGTCTTAACAGGCTAAGACACTTAATTACAATGATTACAAATATAGACATTGACTTTACAAAGACTAGCTAAATACAAAAGGCATTTAATGTTGTTGATCTTTAAGGCTTCAGATAATCTTTTGCATTTAATGTGACACCCGGCAATTTTAGGTAAATTGCGACTCTTACATTCTTTACATTTCACATTCATACTTGTTGCATTTCATTTAATTACGTTTAATTAGATGAGTCAAACACACACAACTGCGAAACGATAGTTCGAGGAATTATCAAATCGTACATTGCACATTGGTTTTGGAAACCAAGTGTGGCAAACACAAACACAATTGGATTGTGCAAATACATGTTGATTATGGTTAATCAAGCATGCAAACGGTTCGTAGCAACGAACATAAACTATTGAAGATAATTTGAGGAATTATCAAAACACACACACGAGTCTCACGAACGTTGGTGATCAAACCTATGTGCTATTATATGATTATGTGCTAAACATGCGTTAGATGTTTAGGATAAACGTTAGAAATCAAGTACGAGCGCAATCAAATCGTCGAAATCGAAAAACAAGGATATGGACCGTCGCGGTACGCGACAACCCTATCGCGAAAGGCTTTGCGATACGCGAAGCAAACCGGGAGTCGAGACTCCCAAATCCCGTCGCGATACGCGAAGATGATTTTTGATCGGCCTTCGCGGTACGCGAAGGCCATGCAGATCGAAAATATTATAAAAACCAACCCATTTCATTTCAGTCGAATTTCGTGACATTTCTTCCGACTTTCTACTCATATACTCGACCAAAAACCTCTGAGATCAGCATTCAAACTCCATAGAATCACTAGCAAGACAATTTCTTGGTGATTGAAGATCGTAGGAACAACGAGGAAGCTTTGGAAGCCATCCACGAGTGAAAACCTCATCATCAGCCTTCATATAAGCGTTCCAGAACCTGTTCTAACACGAATCTATGCCTCTAAGGTAGTTTTAAACGTTTTCCTAGTGTTAGATCGTACATGCAGTGGGTAAAAACCCACATGCAACTCCATATGGTTATTGTGCTCAAATTTGTTGGTGATTTGATGAGTATTTGTTGTGGATTTACTGATTTTATAGTTTAGAAATGTTAGAATTGAGTTTTGGTTAAGCTAGGATTGATTTGGTGATGATTTGGGCAAACTTGCCATAAAAGGAAACTTTTATGTGCAAGTCTAGGATTGGTAATGATCTAGACGTGTTAGACATGTCTAGATGTTGTTAAATGCATATTGGAGTGTTTAGAAACGCATTTGGATGTTTGATTTTGTCAAAAACTTGATTTTGTATAAACTTGCTATTTATGGAAACTTTTAAAAATCAAAAGAGGGCTTTTGATGTTTTAAAACGTTTCGATGAACTTTGAGTATTGGAATATGCTTAAGAATGATTTCTAAGCATATTTGAAACTTTGATTTGTGAAAACAAGTTTTAAAACGGATACTTTCCAAATAAGGAAACTTTATTTGGGCAAAACGGCATAAACGGTGATTTATGTGCAAACGACATGTTTTTAAAGGTTTAGACGTATTTTACAAACACATTGGAAGTATTAACGTTATAAAATGGGATTTCATAACCACACTTTCGTAAATTGGAAACCTTCTAAAAATGGTAACTTGTGCGATTAGAGTCATAGAATGCATTATGGTGTCTTATGTGCATCAAGGCACATAAACACAACAATCGTGTCACCAACGATTCGTCGAGTCAACACAAGTCAACACACACACACTCGGTTGAGCACACCGACACTTGGAGTTGTATGGGATACAACGTACCACAAAACACATACTCACACCTATATGGTTATAGGTGGATACTAGCAGGTGCTAGCTCTCACGGACGCGAACACACTCACAACTGGAACTACTCTATCAGGTGAGTTCACGGCCCCTTTTTAGTTTTCTACCTTTGGGGGAGAAAACATTGCATGCTAAACTGTTTTACAAACAACAACTCATTTCATTTACGTATGGACATGCTTTATCATATATGTATATGTGTGGACCACATCACAACTAAAAGACCTCGCGATACTCCACGGACCGTTAGTAGCGCGTAGCGCCTAGCGTGGTAATCTTGAATAGTACTATTTGGGCCTGACAAGCCCCACCCATCGTGCCTGGGAGGCCAACCCGACTGGAGGTCGGAAAGGGTGCAATATTGACCAACACTTTGCCATTGTCGTGTGATGGACATGGCGGGAGGCACAACTGTCAGCTTCGGTACGACCCTGCATATAATATAATTGTATTGACTAGCTATCAATCGATACTGCATTGTAATGATATGTAAATCACAACTGTTACTTTAAACATTAGATGCTTATTGCTTATGAAAAACCTGTACTCTCACCAACCTTTGTGTTGACCTTTTACTCGCATGTTTTCTCAGGTAGCTAAGGCACGCGCACAAGGATTAGGATGCTAGGCTGGAGTCTCATGCATCTGCTTATGCGTCTTAGAATATTAAACATTTGTTAACATTTTGTTATGTTATTTATAGTATTGTTAAACAACTTAAATCGTTTCTGCAAACTAATACTCTGTATCGTTTTGAAAACCGCATTAATCTTATGCTTCCGCAATCTATGAACTTAAACTGTTTTGATAATACTAGACTTCCGCAACTCTGATTTTACTAATCTGTTTTATCCAAGTTATTGGATGTACGTATGTAACCAGACATGTAGGTCTCGCAACGTTGTGTGACCGGAGACTGCGATCCTGACAGTTTGTTGCTCGCGCCCTGGATGGGATGGGATTTTTCGGGGGGCGACAGATTGGTATCAGAGACTCCGGTTATTGCGAATTAGGTTTGCATTTAGTGAACTTAGTCTATAACCACTAGTCTCCACACAACACTTAGTGCTTACTGCTTAGTATTGAGATACTGGCATACATGATTGTACACACACGCTTATTACGCACACTATAGCAAATGATGTCATCATCGTCACCGCATGTGACTACACATGACAGTGGGAGCCGATCGCTCTGCATGTTTCTTACAAGTACCTACTGCACACACAACATTAGTCATTAGACAAACACTAACACTTATTCTCGCTATGAAGATCATGGCTGGAAGACGTGGAGGACGCAGGAATGCAGGAGGACGTGGAAACATCAACCTCACCCAAGCTGAACTGAACGCACTCATCAACGAACGAGTTGAAGAGGTACTTGCTGCACTAGAAGCTGCCCGTAATCAAAACCTACTAAACCAAGGAGCAAACCCTAACCCTCCACTCTGCACATTCAAAATGTTTCTAGACTGCAAACCCCACTCTTTCAGCGGCATAGAGGGTGCCGTTGGACTATTGAGTTGGATAGAAAACGCAGAATCGGCCTTTTCTATGAGTAACTGCAGGAACGAGGACCGGGTCAAGTTCGCTGCTGGAACTTTTGAGGGAGCTGCCCTCACTTGGTGGAATGCCAATGTTCAAAACCTGGGGTTAGATGCAGCTAACGCCCTACCTTGGGATGATTTCAAGAGGATGTTGAACCGCGAATACTGTCCTCGCGGTGAAGTGCAGAAGCTGGAAACTGAATTCTGGAACCATAAGATGATTGGTTCTGAGGTTGAGGCATACACTGCTCGATCATATGAGCTGGCAAACCTGTGCACGGAAATGGCAACCCCACCCTTCAAACACATAGAGAAGTACATTGAGGGACTACCACCTCAAATTCAGGGCATGGTACTCTCTGCTGACCCCATCACCATGCAACAAGCCGTTCGATTAACCCACAAACTCACAGACTCGGCAGTTGCACAGGGACTCTTACCACCACGCGGTGCTGTAGCCAAACCTGCTGACAACAAGCGAAAATGGGATAACACCCTAAGCAAGACTTGAACTCTCCAACCACCACCACAACAACGTAAGTTTGGGTCACCCCAAGCTTATGCACCACCCATCCCAACCACTCAAACCACATGAACCTATGCTGGAAAACACCCCAAGTGCAACAAATGCAACTTACATCATGTCTTGGGACAGTGTGGCTCTATCCGATACCAACGGTGTGGCAAGGGGGGACACCTCGCCAAAGACTGCAGGGGTGAATTGCTTGCAAAGACCCCACAGCCACAACAACAAAAACAACAACTTGAAGCACCGAAGGGCTGCTTCGAATGTGGGAAACCAGGGCACTTCAAGAGGGACTGCCCACATATGAAGAGCAACAACAATAATGGGAACAACAACGGTCCGAAGGGACGAGCCTTCGTGATCGGGGCTAAGGAGGCCCAGAATGATCCTAACCTCGCAACTGGTACGTATCTCTTAAACGATAATTATGCATCAGTGTTGTTTGATACTGGAGCTGAGAAAAGTTTTATATCTAACGATTTTAGTGAGATACTTGCCATTATCCCCACACCCTTAGAGGTCGAATATACAGTAGAATTAGCTGATGGTAAATTGATTGTGACTAAGCACATTCTTAAAGAATGCACTTTAGGGCTAGCAGGCCATAAATTTAAGATTGACCTCATGCCAGTCACACTAGGCAGTTTTGATGTCGTAGTGGGTATGGATTGGTTGTCTGAAAACCAGGCTAAAATCATTTGCCACGACAAGGTTGTGCGGATACCTCTCCCTGGAGGAGAAACTATAGACATCAAGGGCGAAAGGAGTGACACTCCTCTGAACATCATCTCGTGCATGAAAGCTCACAAATGCTTACGGAAGGGATACACTACCATTCTGGCGCTTATCACCGACAAGAAAGAAGAGGAGGAGAGAATAGAAGACATCCCAGTCGTATGCGACTACCCCGACGTATTCCCTGAGGATCTACCAGGACTACCACCACCTCGACAAGTGGAGTTCTGCATAGATCTTACACCGGGAGCAGCACCAATCGCACGAGCACCTTATCGACTTGCACCTTCCGACTTTTCTCAGGTAGCTAAGGCACGCGCACAAGGATTAGGATGCTAGGCTGGAGTCGCATGCATCCGCTTATGCATCTTAGACTATTAAACATTTGTTAACATTTTGTTATGTTATTTATAGTATTGTTAAACAACTTAAATCATTTCCGCAAACTAATACTCTGTATCGTTTTGAAAACCGTATTATTCTTATGCTTCCGCAACCTATGAACTTAAACTGTTTTGATAATACTAAACTTCCGCAACTCTGATTTTACTAATCTGTTTTATCCAAGTTATTGGATGTACGTATGTAACCAGACATGTAGGTCTCGCAACGTTGTGTGACCGGAGACTGCGATCCTGACAGTCTGTTGCTCGCGCCCTGGATGGGACGGGATTTTTCGGGGTGCGACATTTGATGCAGCTGCGGAGAAGTAAGGTGTTGTATCTGACTTTAGGTATGTTGATCCTTGTTGTTCTCAGACCAGCACATCTGTTGTCATTACCTTTTGAACTATAAAAGTGCTCAGCTACAGTCTTTGTCAGAGGATAACCTCGGAAGTCTTTGTCTTTGTCTTTGGTACAGAAGAGAATCTTCGGAAGCTGTTAGTCTTCGGAAGCCTTTGGTTCTTCGGAAGCTTTATGTCTTCATAAGCTTTGAAGCTTTAACTCTTAAGTGTTGGCCTTCCGAAGTGTTTGTCTTGTACAACCTTCAGCAGGAGTGAGTTACTCTTCAGAAGCAATGTTGCTTCCGAAAAGGAACTCCTTCCTTCCGAAGACTGTTTGTCTTTGTAGACCTTTATACTTAGACAAAATTGAATTTTGGTGAGCATCTGCATTTATTAGTCTTTACACATATTGATGATCAATTGATGCTTGTTGATCCTCTCTGTTGACTGCATGTATTTTTCGTTCGTGTCTGTGAGATTTGTATTTGATGTAAATGTTTGATAGTTTTTGGGTTTAGTATTTACGGTTTGGGTTCTTGAAATATTTATATACTATTTCTGACATGGTATCAGAGCCCTACGGCTTTGATTCGTGATCTGTTAGTGTTCGATGATATGATTAGGGTTTTATTGTGTTGGACGATTAGGGTTTTTAGCGCAAGAAATTTACAGGCTTTCTAGTCGAACTGTTCCTTGTTTGTGCTTTAGCAAGGTTTTGATATTCTAGGGTTTCAAATCTGAAACCTAGTTTTTTTTGCTTTGTTGATTCGTCGCAATCTTAACAATGATAGTCGGTCTGAGGACTTCCAGGGTGCTTCAAATAGCGAGAAAACATATATTTTTTGGTAGTTGAAGACATTCAGGTTCTTAATACCCTAAGTGAAGGCAGTAAAAACTAGACTGGAAGCTAGAACACGCTCTAACTTGAGTGGCTAGTCTTGTTGAGATCTTTCCTTGTCTGCGTTATTATTCACATTCTTTAGTTTTTTTGGATCTGTTGTTTGATGCCAAGGAGAGGCATCCCCTATTCACAGTAGTTTATTTGTTGTGTTTCATTGATATTATCTCATTCATATCTTGTTGATCAAGTCTGTTGATGCATTTTCTGTGTGAAAGCTGCATTTACTGTGTGAACCTCGCTTGTTGTATATGAAATCACAGTCTGTTGTATATGATTAAGGGTTCGGCTAAAGATCCAAGAAGGTTCGGCTATGATTGATGGCTAAAAGGTTTGGCGCTCACATTGTTTAAGGTTAGGCAAACCTATTGGCAAACCTATAGGCAAACCTATAGGTTTGGCAAACCTAGGACACCTATATATAGGTAGACTTTTGAAGACTTGAATGCTTGGAGCTTACATTTCTACACACACAAAGTTACATTCTCTCTCTTAAGTTCAAGATCAAGATTCTCTTCATCTTAATTTCTTTCTTGTATTCAAGTGTTGTAATTCAAGTTTATTGTTTGTATACACTTGATTGGATATGAAGAATTCAGATTTGAGATATATTACAATGTTTTTCTTGATCCAAATCTAGTTATAAACGGATTCCGCACATTTATGATTGAATCGTAGAATTTCGTGATCAATTCTTCAAATCAACAGTGGTATCAGAGCATTAGGCTCGATTCTACGACTATTTGGACATCAATCTCAAGTAATTTGATCAGAAAATTCATTATCTTGGAGGTGTTCTTGAAGTTCTTCACGTTTTTGGCAACAAAAGCCAGATCTACGAAAAATATCAAGTTTTTGCAAATTTTGATCCGATAGAAAGTTGCGCCTTGAAAAAACGAAGATTTTGACTACTCATACGCCTTTTAACTCCAAAAAATGAAGATTCTAGAGCGATTTTAGTGAAGTTTAGATCTGTTCAACAGAAGAGAAGAAACTGTGCCAAACCTAAGAGCCGAACCTAATAGGTTCGTGACAAATAGGTTCGTGAAAAACCTTCATAGGTTCGTGAAAAACCTCAATAGGTTCGTGAAAAATCTTCATAGGTTCGTGAAAACCTCAATAGGTTCGTGAAAACCTTCATAGGTTCGTGGGTAGGCTTGTGAGAACCTCCAATAGGTTTGTTCGAAAAGGTTTGTGAGAAAGATACCATTTTAAAAGTTCAAGTAAACCTTGTTTACCTATTTTGGGCCTTCCGGATCATTTGGGATAGGTTTCAAGACCTAATTCGAACGTTAAGATGAGGTTTGAGCTGTTTTGTTTTGAGAGGTTAAACTTTAATGTTCTGAACATAAAAGTTAAATATGACATACAAGAACTGGAACGTGGAATGGTTGGCTAACAATGGACTTGTGTTGGACAATTTGGACAATTATCCGAACTGGAGATCCACATTCGAAACGTTTATTACTAAAGCGGATGACAATTACCAGAAGTTATTATACCAACAATACAAGAAACCATATCTGAAATCGAACGATAAATTTGTGACATCAAATTGAATGAAGATCAAATGTTTGAATTTAATCAAGAAAGAGAATTATGTGACTTGGTGATCATTTCTGAAGATATTAAAAAGATTGATTTTGAACAAATGCCACATTCATGTGCAAAGTGGAGTTTGTTAGAACTTGCATATAACAATCATGTTGCAAAGAAGATCAATGATGCTTATGATCGTCTTTTACCACTTATGCAAGAATTGAAATATTTTCAGTTTGATATCACTGATGGGAAAATCGTTGAGAAGTTTACGCAATTCTTACCTTGTCGATGGAGTGGTTTTGTTGAAAGAATGAAGGAAAGTGAAGTCATTCATCATGTCAAATTAATGAACTTCAAAGATGTGGTTGACAAAATGGAATCGGAGATAAGACGAACCGGAAAATGGATTGTGAAAATTGTTGATTTCTCATGGATTGATGAACAAAGAAACATGTTAAAGGCAAGTATGAGTGTTGAGAAACAAAAAGAAGATGTTGATGGAGGAACAGAAGATGAACCTGACATGTCTGAAGATAGCAAACAGATGAATGAAGTTGTAGATGAGAGATGTAATGTAATTGAAGACACACACATTCTTGATGATTCTGAAATCACAAGTGAGATGAAGAAGTCTGAAGATGATACGTTGAAGTCAAAGAATGAAAATTTAAGTGAAGAAGTGGTGTCAACAGAGGATCAGAGTGTTTCTGAGGATGTCTCTGATGGTTTGTCTGATACAACTACCATCGTTAGTGAAGATCATTGTCATGTCATTTCAGATAAAAAGGTAAGTTCAGGTAAGTATTCTAAACTCTCATGCTCTAAATGTTTAAATCTTGAGGGAAAAATTTGGAGTTTGGAGGAGGAAAACTTAAATTTGAAATGTGACTTATCAAACTGCAATAAAGCATACATGGTTTTAAAATCAAATGAAAAGTGTTTTACAAAACAAATTGCAGAATTGAAGTCAAAGGTTCAAAAGTTGATTGATGATTTGTCAAAGTCAAATGCCAATGAAGGCATTTCTGAACAAAAACTGGACATTCTGAGCAAAGTAAATGTTGAATTGACAAAAGCAGTCAATAATATTAAGCTCAGAATGGATAAAGCAAAAAGAGATTTTGACAAAATCATGCACAAATTGGAGAATCATTATGAGTTTATAATTTCTTCAAGTTCTCTTATTGAGAAACCAAGTGATAGTGAAATTTCAAAAGATAACATTTTCAATAAGGGAAAGTCTCCAATTTGTGCTGATGACAATTTTTCTCCTATCATTGAAGATTGTACTTTTGAGGAATATGATGAGGAGACATTGTACAGATGTGGGTTGATGGATGTACATAAGGATTATGACGATTCTCACAATAATATCTTTGATGATGTGAAACCATGTGTTTCAAACTCTGCATCATTATCCAATAAGAAAGTTTCTTTCAAAACCCCATTGGTTGAAATTAAAAAGTTTTCAAAGAACGAAAACAAGAATTTTTCAAAACAAAATGGTTTTTCAAGTTCAAAACCTAAACGTCAAATTCAATCAAAATGGGTTGTGAAATCATCATGTGCATCAAATAGAGTGGAATCAAAGTGTGATACTTCAAAGTATTGGATCAAAGACAAGATTTCACTAAGTCCTACAAGATGTGAAAAGTTGAACTTTGAGTCTCACACTTCATGTGGTAAGAAGTCACATTTGACTCATAATGGTTCAACAAGGAATCAAAGACTGGTTTATGGTTCACCAGTGATAAATCACCAAAACCATAGGTTTGTGCAAAACTATTCTCCTACGTTTGTGGAGAGGAGAATATGTTTTGAGTGTGGAACAAGAGGGCATATCATTGCTAATTGTCCTTATCTGTGTGAGTTACAAGGACATTTTAGTAATGCCAAGTCTTGTGTCACAGAGGTTTCAAAGTTCATTCCTAAAAAACATAAAATGCTAAATAAAAACAAGGAAGAACTTGTGAAAGTCTTGGATGAAGTGATGTTGAAACTTTCAAAACCCTTAACGACTAATTTGGTTTTTAACAACAATGTGGTGATTCAAGATAAGTATTATCTTAAGAATGCACTTGAACAGGAACAGTTGAGGATACAAAAAACAAACAAAGTTTCAAAAGGAAATTTATCTGTTTCAACTAGGAAATGGATTAAATTTCGGTATATGGATGGTCATGGTAAACTCAAGACTTCGAAGGCTTGGGTGACCAAAGCTATCTAATGGTTTGTGAGTGTGTGCAGGAGGATTTCAAGAGGACCTATCAATTGGAGGAGAGCTCATTGATAGTGGAACTTCCTGAAGTCTATTTGGTAAAATCGTTCTAATCTTTAACTGTCATATTATTCTGGAGAACTTGATAGGTTTGGAATTACATTGTCTTATTTTCTTGATGTTTTCAAGTCACATTGATCATAATGTTTTACAAAGAGTGTAAATCATATCGGTTGTCAATTTTCCGGGAATTTTGATCTTTTGTGTACTTATAAAATTCTAAAAATCAAAAAGATTTTCATTTTTAGCATTTTAGGGGGAGTAAAAAAATCAAAAACAATATAAAATTAGAAAATTGAGAAATTGATCCGACCTTTGAGATATGATTGTACATTGTAATATTCTGAAGCTTACTTGTATCATACAATATCAAATACAAAGCGATCACAATGCACTCAGTATGATATGTTGGTAGGTCTTTCACTTAATTGTGATTTCTGTAGACTAATGCCATAATCATTCTTTGTGGGACACATTACTTAGAACACAGTGTTTGATCTTTGTCCTGAGTGCGTGGTCATTTGCCTCAGTGATTACTATTTGTATTAATACATATATTAGTTTGATCATGTGTTTCTTTTTCAAAAGAAATTCTGAGTTCATTTTTTTCTTTTATTTTCGTTCAAAACATAGACATTCTCTGCGTATACTTACGTATCGATCTGATTGCTATGTTTTGGACTTTCTGCTTTTATTTTCTTGGTTTTGTTTAAAACTTGGGCATTCTATGTGTATACAGAAGTATTGATCTGATTGCTAGGTTTTAAACTTAATTTATTTTTTGGTTCAATATGCTGGTTTCATCTGCGCATACGGAAGTATCAATCTTGTTATCGGATTTTGAACATTCTGTTTTATTTCACTTTGTTATTTTACAAAAGATATTCTGCTTTATTTTTGCATGATCAAACTAAGCAAGAATTTGAACTTATAATTTACAATGACATCCTGTTGGTTGATGTTTCACAAAGCGGGGATGTGTTTAAGTGAGTGGGGAACACAAAGTCTTGTGATTGGTTTTCATTAATCCAAATTCACAACAAGTGGTAAGATTTAAAGTGGACCCATATACTGGCAATCGTCCTAGGCTTGTGCATCGAATAAATAAATCTCATTAACAATCAACAAGTAAAGTTGAGGTATGATTACAATATGATCTCATGTTTGGATCTTTCTCATCAAAAACATATTTATTTTTTAGTTAGAATACAAATTTTGTAGGATTCTAGGATATAAAAATTTTGCAATTCATAGCCTTAGGGGGAGTTTATTCAAATCATTGAAAAAATTCATAAAAATTTTCTTTTAGACTATTCAATGTGACTTACTAATTCTTTGTAAACACTAAAATTGATTATCTGTTAATAAGTGACAAAGAGAAATTGGAATTGTGATGAGGTATCTAGTATGATCACATGTGAAGCAAAAGATCTAGTTTTGATTATGTGTCAACTGATGCAGGTGATAAGGGTGATGAAGATCTGTGTGTTGAAGATGTCACTGCAGTCCTCAACAGGTGAATCTTGGAAAAATAAAGACATAAGATGGAGAGAGAGAGAGAATGATATTAAGATTGAGAGAATGAAGTGGAAAAACAGAGACTGATGAATTCTATACAACAACATTTGATACAACAGCTACAACTGAAGGGGAGTATGTTGATAGCAAGGTTGTAGAGGAGTATGTTGATAAAGATTTATTTCCCGATGCACATAAAGTTTGAACATATACAAAAGCAAGGTTCAAGGGGGAGTATGTTGATGCATTTTCTGTGTGAAAGCTGCATTTACTGTGTGAACCTCGCTTGTTGTATATGAAATCACAGTCTGTTGTATATGATTAAGGGTTCGGCTAAAGATCCAAGAAGGTTCGGCTATGATTGATGGCTAAAAGGTTTGGCGCTCACATGGTTTAAGGTTAGGCAAACCTATTGGCAAACCTATAGGTTGGCAAACCTATGAAACCTATATATAGGTAGACTTTTGAAGACTTGAATGCTTGGAGCTAGCTTACATTTCTACACACACAAAGTTACATTCTCTTTCTCAAGTTCAAGATCAAGATTCTCTTCATCTTAGTTTCTTTCTTGTATTCAAGTGTTGTAATTCAAGTTTATTGTTTGTATACACTTGATTGGATATGAAGAATTCAGATTTGAGATATATTACAACGTTTTTCTTGATCCAAATCTAGTTATAAACGGATTCCGCATGTTTATGATTGAATCGTAAAATTTCGTGATCGATTCTTCAAATCAACAAAGTCACTTACTGATTATTATTGTTCTTGTTAAGTGATATTGACTTTGTATTCTCTGATTACTTTGCATATTTGATTATTTTTTTAGTACTTTTTTAGCTTAATCAACCCTTGCTCTGTCACAATAAAGTGATAAGAACCTGGGGCTCTGATTTTGTCTGATTTGTGTGTGTCGTTCTAAGTATTTGGTTATTTGTGTGATTAATTACTCAGCTTAATCAACCCTTGGTCTCTCACAATAAAGTGATACAAATTTGGGGCTTTGATACTGTCTGATTCTGTGTGTATGTTTGTGTGTTCTTTGTATCTGTTTCTAGTATGACAGAAGGTGTTTAATTACCTGGTGTCTGAAAATGTGTTAGACCAACAAATAATGAGATTTTGAGTTCACAATTGGATATATGCAATTTAGTAGTGATAACTTGGTTTCTCAACTCTATTAGTGGAGAGTTGTATATTGGGCAGGTATATTCTAGACTTGCATATGTGGTTTGGGTTGATTTAAAAGAAACATATGATAAAATAAACATGATATATATTTATTTCAAAATATAATTATGTTTCACATAGTGGTGGTTCTGTGTTTGAATACTATCATAAATTGAATATAACGTGGAAACAATTTGATGCAATTATACAAATACCACCTTGTACTTGCAATTCAACTAAAGTAATGATTTTAATCATTTAATACACTAATGTAGTTTCTTATGGGTCTTGATGACATTTATCAGCCTATAAGAATAAATCTACTAACTAGAGACCCACTCACAATAAAACTGCTATATATCTCCATAATTTCAAGGGAGGAGTCACAAAGGAATACAAATGGATCTTCAAAAAAATCAAAATGCAGGATTTATCCACAAGGCTGTAAGCCTAAATTTGGACTGATGTGCTTGTTGTTACGGAATATTGTGTAAATCTGATGTCTATCTACAAAGTGACTAAGGATAATAAAGTAAAAATAATTTAGATGAAAATAATTTCTACATTCAGGATTTGCTTACAAAGAAGAATTTGATGACGGGTAGTCAACCAGTCAAGTTGATGGGTTATATGTGTATGGTGACTAGTAATTCATCTAGATCTGTACAGGTGTGTTTTAATAGTCAAAATTATATAAATTTATGGCATCATAGATTGGGACATCTTGCTGACCAAGTACTTAAGGTTTTAAATAAAACCTTAAATATGGAAACTCATAGTGAATATGTTCCTTGTGAAGTCTGTCATAAGGTTAAACAGCATAGGGAGCCATTTCTTTGAGTGATCAGAAGTCAACTTAGATAATAGAGTTAGTTTATCTAGATGTGTGAGGTCCTTTTATAAAAATCCCAAGTAGAAAAGGTTACAGATATTTTCTAACTGTTGTAGATGAAATGTCTAGTGTTGTTTGGGTTTATTTAATGATACAAAAGGATGAAGTTGTTATAACGTAAAAACGATTTTTTAACATGCTAAAAACTCAATTTAATAAAACAATAAAATTTCTTGACAAAATTTATAAATAATCAAACGATAACTTTATTTAGGAACATGGAGTGATGCATCAAACAATTTGTGCATACATTCATAGCAAAATGGGATTGTTGAAAGAAAATATAGACACACTTGTTAAAAAGAACCAAATTTTAAAGAAAATGTTTTTAATAAAATAATAATACTTAAAGTAACAACTTATATGCTATTATAATTATATATTACGACAAAATATTATTTTATAATTCTTAAACTTTCTATTTCTAAATATTAAAATATATTTTATTTATGTGTAATACAAACGCCCCATTTGCGGTGCACATATATAATGTATATGTATGTGGGCCCTCAAGGCGCCAAAGTAAAATTGCACTAATTTTAAAGTTATTTACCAATTTAGTTAAAAAAAAATTATTTCTAAACACAATATGAACTTGTTTTGAAATATATTACACGATAAAACATGTTTATTAGGGACATGATAAAAAATAATTTAAAAAAATAGACAAGTTTAAATATGTTAACATGTGTTTAACATATCACTAATTAATAGGTTAACATCATAACATGTGTTTAACCATATTACTAAATGACTTCAACATGTTTAAACATGTTGTTGATAGGTTCAGACAGATATTTAATCATGTTTAAACAAATAACTATGTGTTGTTAATAGATTAATAAGTTTAAACATGTCCTCAACATGTTAACATGTGTTTATTCTATTTAGACATAATTTTCATCGTGTCTTAAATACGTCAATCTGTTTACGACACAAATATGTTAATATCAAAAACAAAACTTAGCTTCATGTCATGTTGTATCAGGTTATAGGTTCGTGCCAAAAATTCTGAACCCTAATTTTATCATGGAAAGTCTAGTTTTTTCACTCTTCAATAGCTTGCTGGGTTTGCGAAAGCTAGTTAAATATACGAAAGATATTATATTCTACTTAATTTTATACTCTTATGAATACATTATTTATTAATGATTGTGACAAACCATGTTCTACATACATATAATATAAGTTTATATTGTATCTTAAATATTTAATGGTTGTTATTTGATAGATTGAAATGTGGGCATAAGGGGATTTCTTTCTGTAATAATATTTAGGTCAACTATTTAATTGGTATAATAAAAAAACACACACAAAAAAAAAACAATATCTAGGTTAAACATTTGGCCCCCAATAAAGTTTTACTTGTTACTGTTGATCTTTAAAATTTTCCAGGATATTAGAACCATATGCGTAGTAACAAAGTTGGGTACTCTGTACGTAATTTTGTTGGCAAGCTGGGTTGCTTTATTGTGGTAGGAAGTAGGAACCTACCCTTGTGTCCTACAAACAATGTTGTTGCACGTCAGTCATGTACCCTTCAACTCAGAATGCAATCCTGATCGAACGTACTCATTTGTAGGATAGTCTTCATCAAAAATTAAAAACGGCCAATGTCTATATTAAATAACAAAACATTTGTTAAGGTAGAGGTGGGCAAAAATACTTGCTCTAAACCCGAACTAATTACTCGAATCGAAATTGGAACTAGTTCTACATGAAATGATGGGTACACATGATTCTGGTTTCTTAGAGAAATCATTATTAAATGGAATCGCTTCCACCTTTAGCCGACTGAAAACCTAACCTAATTTGAACCGCCTCTTGACTTTGTTGATCAAAATTGGAACCTTTTTGAAAAAAACCAGCTTGCCCACCTGTATGCTTAAGGATGAATTTCTCAAGTAACTGCTTCGGGAGAAACCCATTTAACAGATTCAGGTCAAAATTTGTGCCAATCTAGAGATTTAAAAGATGGCGTTGCGCCTCACTTAATCATGGCCTTAACCTCGTGTATAACTGGTGACGGTAGACTGGTAGAGGGGCAAAAACAGGTTCTTGAACATAAACCGAGAACTTGAACCTAAATTAGTTTGGTTTCAAAACGACCACCAACTAAAATAGTCCCAACCTTATTTCAAACATTAGATTACATGAAGTTTTTAAACAACGAAAAAAATTGTTGAATTTAGACATATTTACTTGGTGGAATTTAATTTTAGAATAAAAGAAAAACTTATATAATTTTTTCATAATCATACCTTATCATGTGCTAGGGCTATACTGATACAGGAAGTGAGTTAAACATCATTTAGAAATCATCGAGTTGATAGAGTTATTCAAGAGAAATAATTAACAGGAAGTTTATTATATATTATATGTGTTCTTTTGTATTTAATGACTTAAACTTGATGGCTAACAAATTAGAAAAGTTTGAAAATAAAAATAACATGTTTAATCAATGGTATCACTCATGAAAAACAAATAAATCACATGTAGGTTGACACTAATTAATGAAATAAATTTTAATTTATGTTTGCATGAAAGATTATTCAAGTTTGTAGGATCGGGTTGTTTAATCTAAACAACACTTCACAAGTATTTCTTCCTTTAATCTAACAGATGCGGAATGTTCTGTTAGATTGATCTCTCAAACACTCAGATGACAAAATAATTATCTTTGAACAACAATAAGAACACAAGAATAATTTCAAGCTCAAGGACATATTTCTCTCAAAGTAATAAGTGTACAAGCACACATAAAGCATACATACAATGGGAGGTTATATAGCCGAGGCTACAACCGTATACACTTAGGAATACAGGTTGGGTATACTAGACAATACATAAAGTAAAGCTTATTCTAGTATGTTGAGTGTCTTAACAGGCTAAGACACTCAGTTATCATCATTACATTAATAGACATTGACTTTACAAAGTACTAATAAATACAAAAGACATTTAATGTTGTTGATCTTCAAGGCTTCAGATGATCTTTTGCATTTAATGCAGCATGGGAGAAGTAAGGTGTTTGTCTGACTAATTACATGTTGTCTTTGTCTTTACTCAGACCAGCATGTCTTGTGTCAGTCCCTTTTGTACTTTGAAAGTGCTCAGCTACAGTCTTTGATTTAGGAATATTTTCGGAAGTCTTTGTCAGCAGAGGAATGTCTTCGGAAGCTTTTGTTCTTCAGAAGCAACAAGTCTTCTGAAGCTTTTGAATCTACTAGATGCTGATCCTTCCAAAACAGTTGTCTTGTACACCTTTCGGTAGGAGTAAGTTATCCTTCGGAAGTAATGTTGCTTCCGAAGAGTAACTTCTTCCTTCCGAAGAGTGTTAGTCTTTGTAGAACTTATACTTAGACAAAATAGGAAGTTTGGTGAGCATCAGCCTTTATTAGTCTTTACAAAGTTCTATAACTAATACAAAACGTCTATTTCACCAAAGTCTTCAAACAGTTGCTTATTTAAAATATAAGGTTTCACATCAAACGTACACGAGTTAATAGCATCGGCATGAAGAGATAGCTCGAGTAAGAATTTGGTTCTTAATTTATATAATACTTTGTAAAGACTAATAAAGGCTGATGCTCACCAAACTTCAATTTTGTCCAAGTATAAGAGACTACACAGACAAACAGCCTTCGGAAGGAAGGAGTTCCTCTTCGGAAGCAACATTGCTTTCGAAGGGTAACTAACTCCTACTAAAGGCTGTACATGACAAACACTTCGGAATGCCAACACTTAGAGTTAAAGCTTCAAAGCTTCTGAAGACATAAAGCTTCTGAAGAACTAAAGGCTTCCGAAGACTAACAGCTTTCGAAGATTCTTTTCTGTACAAGACAAAGATAAAGACTTCCGAGGTTTATACTCTGACAAAGATTGTAGCTGATTACTTTTATAGTACAAAAGGGACTGACACAAGGCATGCTAGTCTGAGTAAAAACAAAGAGAACATACCGATAGTCAGACACAGCACCTTACTTCCCTTCCTCAGCATTATTAAATGCAAAAGATCATCTGAAGTCTTGAAGATCAACAACATTAAATGCCTTTTGTATTTAGCTAGTCTTTTGTAAAGTCAATGTCTATAATTGTAATAATTGTAATCAAGTGTCTTAGCCTGTTAAGACACTTTACATACTAGAATAAGCTTTACTTTATGTATTGTCTAGTATACCCAAGTTGTATTCCTACGTGTATACGGTTGTAGCCTTAGCTATATAACCTCTCATTGTAAACCTGCTTAGGGGTGCTTGTCTGCTTACAACACTTGTAATACTTTGAGAGAAATATATCTTTGAGCTTGAATTTGTTCTTGTGTTCTTACTGTTATTCAAAGATTATTAACTTACAATTGAGTGTTTGAGATAACCTTCTAACAGACATTCCGCATCTGTTAGATTGTAAGAGAGAAATACTTGTGAAGTGTTGTTTAGATTAAACAACCCGATCCAACAAGTGGTATCAGAGCTTTGGCTCTTGAACTTAAGTGATTAATCATCTTTAAGTTACCAGTTCTATTTCTTCTAAAATCTCACTACTTCAAAACTCATACTCTGTTTGTTTGTTCAAATGGCTGCACTTAACAAACATGATTCAGAAAATGGTACTCTCAACAAGCCACCAATGTTCACCCCTGAAGACTATGACACATGGAAAGTCAGAATGGAGGGATTCATCAGGAATCAAGACTTCAAGCTATGGAAGTCGGTTCTTGAAGGGCCTTTCATCTCGACTGTTCCTGCTGCTGGCGCTGGTGGAGCTCCTGTGCCTAAAGATCCGGCTCTCTATTCTGATGAAGACTACAAGAGAATGGAAGTGGACTCGAAGGCTTTGTGGCTCATCCAGATGGCCATCCCTAACTCAATCATAAATGCATTCAAGAAATGCAAATCTGCTCAAGAGCTGTGGAATTCTCTACAGCAGATGTATGAAGGTTCTGAAGATGTCAAAGAGAACAAAAAAGACATGCTGAAACAGTAGTTTGAGAACTTATGTCAACAGAACAATGAGAAGATGACTTCTCAATATCTCAGGTATGTTCAACTTGTTGATGAGTTAGTAGCTGCAGGTGTCAAAATGGAAAACCAGGATGTGATCAGAAAGTTTCTTAGATCACTTCCTCATGCTTGGAACATATACTCTGTGGCCATCCGTAGGACAGAAAATCTAAGGACTCTAAAGCTAAGTGAACTGTTTGGTATACTCAGTGCTTACCAGATGGAAATAGATGCCCAGGAACCTAAATCCTTTCATGTAACTCCTGGTTCAACAACACTATATGCACCCATCAACAACCCTTCTTACCAGAGTTTTCAACCCATTTACCACCCTACCTCCACACCCATTGTCAGCTTTCCTGAAACACCAACTCCAACAACCACACACACAAACCCACTTTCCAACCCAACTCTACTTTTAACATCTGGGCAAGGAGCATTCATGGCTAAGGAAACCAATTACTTTCACTTGTGCCAGGAAGACTTAAATGGCATTCCTGCAGATGATCTTGAGTAGATGGACGTCAACTACTAGATGACCATGATCTCCTATAGAGCAAAGAAGTTCTACCAAAGAACTGGCAGGCAGTTCAAAAAGCACAATATGAAGACTGGGTTTGGTCTTGACAAGTCCAAGCTCAAATGCTTCAACTGCCAACAGTTAGGGCACTTTGCTAGGGAATGTAAGTCCACAGGCACTCAGCCATCAACTTCTGGGCAACCACCTCAAAGACCATCAAGCTCAAACAGTGCAAACATTGTAGAGCAAGACTTTGCAGATTGGAGCTTCCAAGCTGAAGATCCTTCTATCTCCAACAGTGCTCTGATGGCAAATGATTCAACTTCTTCATTCAAGGTAACTGAGGATATGTGCACACCTGAATGTTTAGAGAAGTTAAATGTTTTTATAGAATAAATTCTCAACCATGTAATGAACTTGAGTCATTACAAGTAGTCAAGGCAAATTTTTTTGAATGTGAAAGAAATTACAAAGAAAAGATTGAAGAAATGGAAAAGACCATTTCTAGCTTAAAACATGAAGACACTAACAAACAGTGTAGAATTAACAATCTTTTAGAAAGACTAACCACTGCCAAGACTGAACTTGTATTGGCTGAGTCTTATAGAGACAAATTTTTAAGCCAAGGTGAAAAGTATGAAAAGCTTTTCAGAATGAGCGGCACAACTGAACTGGTAAATAAGAAGGGGGCTGATTTGGGTTATAACAAAGTGGAGCCTCCATCTGCCTACACTCCCATAGTGGAGATTAGGTGTAAACTAGTAGTTGACCTTGTGTATGATGATGAATTAGACATACACAAGGTGGCCCAAAATGATAATCTCTCTGATCTAAACCCAAGTAAATCATCATGCTCAAATGAGGATGTTACCCCTAGTAACTTAGAAACTGAAAAACCAGCTTTGAAAAGAAAGAAAATAAATAAGAAAACCAGGAAACAACCATCAGTTTTTGTCAAAGCTAAGAACGTACAAACTGGGAGTACCTCCTCAGATGACTATGTTACTTGTCCATCTGACAAGTCCAAAAGGGGTAGGTCAAAGGAGAGAAAGGCCAGTTTTTCAGGGAAACATGTAAGTCTTCCAGCCAACAAGTCTATTGGAACATCCAAACCATCATCTTTTGTGAATCAAAGCTCAACTTACTTCAACAACCATCAGCATCAACAATTCCTAAACAATCAGACTGTATGTTTGATGTGTGGGGATAAAAATCACTTTGCTGCTGACTGCTTCTATAATCCAAGAAGCAGAATGTTTTCTGAGAAACAAGGAAGAGGAAGAAAGGAGAGTTAGAACAAGTCATCTGTTTCTTCGGAAGAACGAGGAAGAAACTCAAGAAAGAAATTATCGGAAACAAGTACTTCTGATAGTAGGAAGAAACAAGACAAGAAGGGTTTCGGAAAGAAAGTATCGGAAGCAAGCACTTCTGATAATCAGAATAAGAAGGCTTCCGAAAAGAATGTTTCGGAAGATCAGGAAAGAAATGCTTCCGTAGGAAAGAGAACATCGGAAGCACATGAAAAGAAGGCTTCCTACAAACCAAAGAAATCTTTTCCCTTCGGAAGAAGAAGAACTTCGGAAGTAAAGCCCAACTGGTCAGCAAAAACCAAGTCATCGGAAGGGAAGACAAAAAGTGCTTCCGATGACTGTCAAAAGAAGCAAATTCTTCCGACAACCTCAAAAGTCAAACAGATATGGAAGAAAAAGGAAATAGCTGAACCATCTGTTCAACCACCAGTCCAACCAACAACAAGCACATCATCTGTCCCACCTAAGATGATGTCAAAGAAATTTACTTATAATGATGCTAATGGAAAACCCAAGACCACATGGGCTTGGGTTCCCATCATAAACTAATTCACTTCTGGTCATGTGCAGGGGCAGCAGGAATCAAAGAGCAACTTGTGGATAGTTGACAGTGGCTGTTCCAGGCACATGACAGGCAATAAGACTCACCTGCACAAATATGAACCATTCTTTGGTGGGTCTGTTGCATTTGGAAGTGATCCAGTGGGAGGATACATCACAGGTAGGGGCACAATTACAAATGGCAAGGTAAGCTTTGAGAATGTGCATTTTGTAAAGGAACTAAATTACAATTTACTGAGTGTATCACATGTGTGTGATCAAAAGCACAACATGTTGTTTACTGAGCATGAATGCATTGTTCTGAAGCCAGGATTTGTAGTCCCAAATGATCAGATCCTGCTCAGAGCTCCTAGAAGGAACAACATGTATATGCTAGACATGAGCACAGCTGCACCTCTCAGTAATATAAGTTGCTTTGTCTCAAAAGCTTCACTTGATGAGTCATCTGTTTGGCATAGGAGACTTTGTCATGTAAACCTTAAAAATATGAATAAACTTGTCAAAAATAACTTAGTAACAGGTTTACCAACAAAGGAATTCATCTGTGTTGATAAATGTGTTGCTTGCTTAAAAGGTAAGCAGCACAAATCATCTCACCATGCCAAAGAGATAAATTCTATCACAACAGTCCTGCATCTGTTGCATATGGACTTGTTGGGCCCACAAGTGTTAAAAGTCTTGGTATAAAGTCATATTGCTTGGTGGTCATTGATGATTTCTCTCGGTATACCTGGGTATTTTTCTTAAGTACCAAGGATGAAACTGCTGAGACCCTAAAGTCATTCATACTTAGGGTGGAGAATGAAAGTGATAACCATGTAAAAATAATCAGATCAGATCAAGGAACAGAATTCAAGAATCATGTTTTAAATTCTTTTTGTGAATCTAAAGGTATCACAAGACAATTTAGTGCGCCTAGGACTCCACAACAAAATGGTGTTGCTGAGAGAAGGAATAGGACACTAATTGAGGCTGCAAGAACCATGTTGTCTGATGCCAAACTTCCAATAACTTTTTGGGCAGAAGCAGTCAACACTGCCTGTTATGTCCAAAATAGAATATTGGTAGTTAAGACACACGGTATGACTCCTTATGAAATTTGGCATAAGAGGAAAATCATTTATTGGATTTCTCAAACCATTTGGATGTCAATGCACCATCTTGAATACCAAAGATCACTTAGCCAAGTTTGCTGAGAAATCAGCAGAGGGCTACTTTGTTGGGTATTCTTCACATGCAAAGGCATATAGAGTATACATCAAAGCTTCCAGAATTATTGAAGAGTCTGCAAATGTTCAGTTCAATGAACATACCATCAATAAGCTTGGAACTGGTACTGATTGGCTATTTGATCTTGATAGCTTTTACACTTGTATTTATTCGTGTGAAAGAGTATGTTCCAGAGTGACAGTCAACTACCACAGACTCCTCCCAGTCTACAAGAGAAGAAGACTTTCGTGTTGAACTGCCAATAGCTTCAAGACAAATCTTGGCAGAATCCACTTCAGCACATAATGATGTCTCTCAGTCTGAGACAGTGAACACATCTCATGCTGTCCTTTTAAGCGACTCTACTTCAGTTCCATTGAGTCAAGAAGAAGATGTGAGTCCCTCAACAGTCCAATCAGTTCCAGACACTATGGAAACTTCTTCTCCTAGAGAAAGTGACCCCACAACAGTCCAATCTCAAAGACCACAAGATATGCCAGAATCCAACTTGAGGTGTATATTTTCTAACCTTGAGTCAAGAGATCTGAATCTAGCTTCTTAGTTGGATGTGATTCCTAGAACTCGCATCCATAACACCCATCCAGTTGAAAACATTATTGGTAATGTTGAAGAAGGAGTCAGAACAAGAGCTCTATGCATGAAGCAAACATCTGTTTGTTTTCTTGCTTTCTATCCCAAGTAGAACCAAAGAAAGTTGATGAGGCATTGAAAGACAACAGTTGGGTAGAAGCAATGCAGGAGGAGCTTCTTCAGTTTGAAAGGCAAGGTGTTTGGAAGATTTGCCCTTTACCTAAAGGTAAGTATCCCATTGGAACAAAATGGGTGTTCAGGAACAAGAAGGATGACAAGGGAGTGGTCATCAAGAACAAGGCAAGTTGGTTGTTCAGGGATATACACAGGAAGAAGGCATTGATTGTGATGAAGTTTTTGCTCCAGTTGCAAGAAAAGAATTGAAGCAATCAGAATATTTTAGCCTTTGCAGCTGCCAAGAACTTTAAGGTTTTTCAAATGGATGTGAAAAGTGCATTTTTGTATGGAAGGATTGATGAGGAGGTGTATGTGTGTCAGCCTCCTGGTTTTGAAGATCCAAGTTTCCGACCATGTCTGTAAGCTTGATAAAGCTCTTTATGGGCTGCATCAAGCTCCTAGAAAGTGGTAAAAACTTTATCTTTTTTCTATTGGCTAACAACTTTAAGAGAGGAACAATTGATAAAACTCTCTTCTTCAAGAAGTCCAATCAACATATTATGCTAGTACAAGTCTATGTTGATGACATTATCTTTGGTTCTACAAATGAATCTCTCTGCAAGGACTTTGGATCATTTATGAAGTCAAGTTTGAAATGATTTCAATGGGAGAACTCACTTTCTCTTGTACAGCTTGAGATTACAGGTGAAATAAACTCCTACAGGGATTTTTATTAGTCAATCAAGTATGTCAAGGACATTCTTGAAAGATTCAAGCTAACTGATTGCAAAGCTCTGGGAACTCCAATGTCCCAGACAACATCTCTTAGCCCTGATCTTGAGGGGGGAGGATGTTGATCATACCAATACAGAGCAATGATTGGTTGCTTTGATGTATCTCACAGCAAGCAGGCCTGATATAATGTTTGCAACTTGCTTGTGTGCAAGATTTCAGGCCAATCCAAAGTCTCACCACATGCTTGCTGTGAAAAGAATCTTTAGATACCTCAAAGGGGCACTTGGTCTAGGATTGTGGTATCCTAGAAATGAAGATTTTCAGTTCATGGCTTATATACTGACAAGTGATTATGGAGGTTGCAACATTAGCAAGAAATCCACATCAGGAAGGATGTCAATTTCTTGGATCCAGAATTGTGTCTTGGCAATGCAAGAA